>JAZGTN010000235.1:0-7500 GCA_037783415.1 Leptasterias polaris
CTAACCCTAACCCTAACCCTAACCCTAACCCTAACCCTAACCCTAACCCTAACCCTAACCCTAACCCTAACCCTAACCCTAACCCTAACCCTAACCCTAACCCTAACCCTAACCCTAACCCTAACCCTAACCCTAACCCTAACCCTAACCCTAACCCTAACCCTAACCCTAACCCTAACCCTAACCCTAACCCTAACCCTAACCCTAACCCTAACCCTAACCCTAACCCTAACCCTAACCCTAACCCTAACCCTAACCCTAACCCTAACCCTAACCCTAACCCTAACCCTAACCCTAACCCTAACCCTAACCCTAACCCTAACCCTAACCCTAACCCTAACCCTAACCCTAACCCTAACCCTAACCCTAACCCTAACCCTAACCCTAACCCTAACCCTAACCCTAACCCTAACCCTAACCCTAACCCTAACCCTAACCCTAACCCTAACCCTAACCCTAACCCTAACCCTAACCCTAACCCTAACCCTAACCCTAACCCTAACCCTAACCCTAACCCTAACCCTAACCCTAACCCTAACCCTAACCCTAACCCTAACCCTAACCCTAACCCTAACCCTAACCCTAACCCTAACCCTAACCCTAACCCTAACCCTAACCCTAACCCTAACCCTAACCCTAACCCTAACCCTAACCCTAACCCTAACCCTAACCCTAACCCTAACCCTAACCCTAACCCTAACCCTAACCCTAACCCTAACCCTAACCCTAACCCTAACCCTAACCCTAACCCTAACCCTAACCCTAACCCTAACCCTAACCCTAACCCTAACCCTAACCCTAACCCTAACCCTAACCCTAACCCTAACCCTAACCCTAACCCTAACCCTAACCCTAACCCTAACCCTAACCCTAACCCTAACCCTAACCCTAACCCTAACCCTAACCCTAACCCTAACCCTAACCCTAACCCTAACCCTAACCCTAACCCTAACCCTAACCCTAACCCTAACCCTAACCCTAACCCTAACCCTAACCCTAACCCTAACCCTAACCCTAACCCTAACCCTAACCCTAACCCTAACCCTAACCCTAACCCTAACCCTAACCCTAACCCTAACCCTAACCCTAACCCTAACCCTAACCCTAACCCTAACCCTAACCCTAACCCTAACCCTAACCCTAACCCTAACCCTAACCCTAACCCTAACCCTAACCCTAACCCTAACCCTAACCCTAACCCTAACCCTAACCCTAACCCTAACCCTAACCCTAACCCTAACCCTAACCCTAACCCTAACCCTAACCCTAACCCTAACCCTAACCCTAACCCTAACCCTAACCCTAACCCTAACCCTAACCCTAACCCTAACCCTAACCCTAACCCTAACCCTAACCCTAACCCTAACCCTAACCCTAACCCTAACCCTAACCCTAACCCTAACCCTAACCCTAACCCTAACCCTAACCCTAACCCTAACCCTAACCCTAACCCTAACCCTAACCCTAACCCTAACCCTAACCCTAACCCTAACCCTAACCCTAACCCTAACCCTAACCCTAACCCTAACCCTAACCCTAACCCTAACCCTAACCCTAACCCTAACCCTAACCCTAACCCTAACCCTAACCCTAACCCTAACCCTAACCCTAACCCTAACCCTAACCCTAACCCTAACCCTAACCCTAACCCTAACCCTAACCCTAACCCTAACCCTAACCCTAACCCTAACCCTAACCCTAACCCTAACCCTAACCCTAACCCTAACCCTAACCCTAACCCTAACCCTAACCCTAACCCTAACCCTAACCCTAACCCTAACCCTAACCCTAACCCTAACCCTAACCCTAACCCTAACCCTAACCCTAACCCTAACCCTAACCCTAACCCTAACCCTAACCCTAACCCTAACCCTAACCCTAACCCTAACCCTAACCCTAACCCTAACCCTAACCCTAACCCTAACCCTAACCCTAACCCTAACCCTAACCCTAACCCTAACCCTAACCCTAACCCTAACCCTAACCCTAACCCTAACCCTAACCCTAACCCTAACCCTAACCCTAACCCTAACCCTAACCCTAACCCTAACCCTAACCCTAACCCTAACCCTAACCCTAACCCTAACCCTAACCCTAACCCTAACCCTAACCCTAACCCTAACCCTAACCCTAACCCTAACCCTAACCCTAACCCTAACCCTAACCCTAACCCTAACCCTAACCCTAACCCTAACCCTAACCCTAACCCTAACCCTAACCCTAACCCTAACCCTAACCCTAACCCTAACCCTAACCCTAACCCTAACCCTAACCCTAACCCTAACCCTAACCCTAACCCTAACCCTAACCCTAACCCTAACCCTAACCCTAACCCTAACCCTAACCCTAACCCTAACCCTAACCCTAACCCTAACCCTAACCCTAACCCTAACCCTAACCCTAACCCTAACCCTAACCCTAACCCTAACCCTAACCCTAACCCTAACCCTAACCCTAACCCTAACCCTAACCCTAACCCTAACCCTAACCCTAACCCTAACCCTAACCCTAACCCTAACCCTAACCCTAACCCTAACCCTAACCCTAACCCTAACCCTAACCCTAACCCTAACCCTAACCCTAACCCTAACCCTAACCCTAACCCTAACCCTAACCCTAACCCTAACCCTAACCCTAACCCTAACCCTAACCCTAACCCTAACCCTAACCCTAACCCTAACCCTAACCCTAACCCTAACCCTAACCCTAACCCTAACCCTAACCCTAACCCTAACCCTAACCCTAACCCTAACCCTAACCCTAACCCTAACCCTAACCCTAACCCTAACCCTAACCCTAACCCTAACCCTAACCCTAACCCTAACCCTAACCCTAACCCTAACCCTAACCCTAACCCTAACCCTAACCCTAACCCTAACCCTAACCCTAACCCTAACCCTAACCCTAACCCTAACCCTAACCCTAACCCTAACCCTAACCCTAACCCTAACCCTAACCCTAACCCTAACCCTAACCCTAACCCTAACCCTAACCCTAACCCTAACCCTAACCCTAACCCTAACCCTAACCCTAACCCTAACCCTAACCCTAACCCTAACCCTAACCCTAACCCTAACCCTAACCCTAACCCTAACCCTAACCCTAACCCTAACCCTAACCCTAACCCTAACCCTAACCCTAACCCTAACCCTAACCCTAACCCTAACCCTAACCCTAACCCTAACCCTAACCCTAACCCTAACCCTAACCCTAACCCTAACCCTAACCCTAACCCTAACCCTAACCCTAACCCTAACCCTAACCCTAACCCTAACCCTAACCCTAACCCTAACCCTAACCCTAACCCTAACCCTAACCCTAACCCTAACCCTAACCCTAACCCTAACCCTAACCCTAACCCTAACCCTAACCCTAACCCTAACCCTAACCCTAACCCTAACCCTAACCCTAACCCTAACCCTAACCCTAACCCTAACCCTAACCCTAACCCTAACCCTAACCCTAACCCTAACCCTAACCCTAACCCTAACCCTAACCCTAACCCTAACCCTAACCCTAACCCTAACCCTAACCCTAACCCTAACCCTAACCCTAACCCTAACCCTAACCCTAACCCTAACCCTAACCCTAACCCTAACCCTAACCCTAACCCTAACCCTAACCCTAACCCTAACCCTAACCCTAACCCTAACCCTAACCCTAACCCTAACCCTAACCCTAACCCTAACCCTAACCCTAACCCTAACCCTAACCCTAACCCTAACCCTAACCCTAACCCTAACCCTAACCCTAACCCTAACCCTAACCCTAACCCTAACCCTAACCCTAACCCTAACCCTAACCCTAACCCTAACCCTAACCCTAACCCTAACCCTAACCCTAACCCTAACCCTAACCCTAACCCTAACCCTAACCCTAACCCTAACCCTAACCCTAACCCTAACCCTAACCCTAACCCTAACCCTAACCCTAACCCTAACCCTAACCCTAACCCTAACCCTAACCCTAACCCTAACCCTAACCCTAACCCTAACCCTAACCCTAACCCTAACCCTAACCCTAACCCTAACCCTAACCCTAACCCTAACCCTAACCCTAACCCTAACCCTAACCCTAACCCTAACCCTAACCCTAACCCTAACCCTAACCCTAACCCTAACCCTAACCCTAACCCTAACCCTAACCCTAACCCTAACCCTAACCCTAACCCTAACCCTAACCCTAACCCTAACCCTAACCCTAACCCTAACCAACCCTAACCCTAACCCTAACCCTAACCCTAACCCTAACCCTAACCCTAACCCTAACCCTAACCCTAACCCTAACCCTAACCCTAACCCTAACCCTAACCCTAACCCTAACCCTAACCCTAACCCTAACCCTAACCCTAACCCTAACCCTAACCCTAACCCTAACCCTAACCCTAACCCTAACCCTAACCCTAACCCTAACCCTAACCCTAACCCTAACCCTAACCCTAACCCTAACCCTAACCCTAACCCTAACCCTAACCCTAACCCTAACCCTAACCCTAACCCTAACCCTAACCCTAACCCTAACCCTAACCCTAACCCTAACCCTAACCCTAACCCTAACCCTAACCCTAACCCTAACCCTAACCCTAACCCTAACCCTAACCCTAACCCTAACCCTAACCCTAACCCTAACCCTAACCCTAACCCTAACCCTAACCCTAACCCTAACCCTAACCCTAACCCTAACCCTAACCCTAACCCTAACCCTAACCCTAACCCTAACCCTAACCCTAACCCTAACCCTAACCCTAACCCTAACCCTAACCCTAACCCTAACCCTAACCCTAACCCTAACCCTAACCCTAACCCTAACCCTAACCCTAACCCTAACCCTAACCCTAACCCTAACCCTAACCCTAACCCTAACCCTAACCCTAACCCTAACCCTAACCCTAACCCTAACCCTAACCCTAACCCTAACCCTAACCCTAACCCTAACCCTAACCCTAACCCTAACCCTAACCCTAACCCTAACCCTAACCCTAACCCTAACCCTAACCCTAACCCTAACCCTAAC
Organism: Leptasterias polaris; assembly: GCA_037783415.1. Classification (NCBI taxonomy): domain Eukaryota; kingdom Metazoa; phylum Echinodermata; class Asteroidea; order Forcipulatida; family Asteriidae; genus Leptasterias; species Leptasterias polaris. The sequence goes on from JAZGTN010000235.1 coordinate 5,014, forward strand.
CCTAACCCTAACCCTAACCCTAACCCTAACCCTAACCCTAACCCTAACCCTAACCCTAACCCTAACCCTAACCCTAACCCTAACCCTAACCCTAACCCTAACCCTAACCCTAACCCTAACCCTAACCCTAACCCTAACCCTAACCCTAACCCTAACCCTAACCCTAACCCTAACCCTAACCCTAACCCTAACCCTAACCCTAACCCTAACCCTAACCCTAACCCTAACCCTAACCCTAACCCTAACCCTAACCCTAACCCTAACCCTAACCCTAACCCTAACCCTAACCCTAACCCTAACCCTAACCCTAACCCTAACCCTAACCCTAACCCTAACCCTAACCCTAACCCTAACCCTAACCCTAACCCTAACCCTAACCCTAACCCTAACCCTAACCCTAACCCTAACCCTAACCCTAACCCTAACCCTAACCCTAACCCTAACCCTAACCCTAACCCTAACCCTAACCCTAACCCTAACCCTAACCCTAACCCTAACCCTAACCCTAACCCTAACCCTAACCCTAACCCTAACCCTAACCCTAACCCTAACCCTAACCCTAACCCTAACCCTAACCCTAACCCTAACCCTAACCCTAACCCTAACCCTAACCCTAACCCTAACCCTAACCCTAACCCTAACCCTAACCCTAACCCTAACCCTAACCCTAACCCTAACCCTAACCCTAACCCTAACCCTAACCCTAACCCTAACCCTAACCCTAACCCTAACCCTAACCCTAACCCTAACCCTAACCCTAACCCTAACCCTAACCCTAACCCTAACCCTAACCCTAACCCTAACCCTAACCCTAACCCTAACCCTAACCCTAACCCTAACCCTAACCCTAACCCTAACCCTAACCCTAACCCTAACCCTAACCCTAACCCTAACCCTAACCCTAACCCTAACCCTAACCCTAACCCTAACCCTAACCCTAACCCTAACCCTAACCCTAACCCTAACCCTAACCCTAACCCTAACCCTAACCCTAACCCTAACCCTAACCCTAACCCTAACCCTAACCCTAACCCTAACCCTAACCCTAACCCTAACCCTAACCCTAACCCTAACCCTAACCCTAACCCTAACCCTAACCCTAACCCTAACCCTAACCCTAACCCTAACCCTAACCCTAACCCTAACCCTAACCCTAACCCTAACCCTAACCCTAACCCTAACCCTAACCCTAACCCTAACCCTAACCCTAACCCTAACCCTAACCCTAACCCTAACCCTAACCCTAACCCTAACCCTAACCCTAACCCTAACCCTAACCCTAACCCTAACCCTAACCCTAACCCTAACCCTAACCCTAACCCTAACCCTAACCCTAACCCTAACCCTAACCCTAACCCTAACCCTAACCCTAACCCTAACCCTAACCCTAACCCTAACCCTAACCCTAACCCTAACCCTAACCCTAACCCTAACCCTAACCCTAACCCTAACCCTAACCCTAACCCTAACCCTAACCCTAACCCTAACCCTAACCCTAACCCTAACCCTAACCCTAACCCTAACCCTAACCCTAACCCTAACCCTAACCCTAACCCTAACCCTAACCCTAACCCTAACCCTAACCCTAACCCTAACCCTAACCCTAACCCTAACCCTAACCCTAACCCTAACCCTAACCCTAACCCTAACCCTAACCCTAACCCTAACCCTAACCCTAACCCTAACCCTAACCCTAACCCTAACCCTAACCCTAACCCTAACCCTAACCCTAACCCTAACCCTAACCCTAACCCTAACCCTAACCCTAACCCTAACCCTAACCCTAACCCTAACCCTAACCCTAACCCTAACCCTAACCCTAACCCTAACCCTAACCCTAACCCTAACCCTAACCCTAACCCTAACCCTAACCCTAACCCTAACCCTAACCCTAACCCTAACCCTAACCCTAACCCTAACCCTAACCCTAACCCTAACCCTAACCCTAACCCTAACCCTAACCCTAACCCTAACCCTAACCCTAACCCTAACCCTAACCCTAACCCTAACCCTAACCCTAACCCTAACCCTAACCCTAACCCTAACCCTAACCCTAACCCTAACCCTAACCCTAACCCTAACCCTAACCCTAACCCTAACCCTAACCCTAACCCTAACCCTAACCCTAACCCTAACCCTAACCCTAACCCTAACCCTAACCCTAACCCTAACCCTAACCCTAACCCTAACCCTAACCCTAACCCTAACCCTAACCCTAACCCTAACCCTAACCCTAACCCTAACCCTAACCCTAACCCTAACCCTAACCCTAACCCTAACCCTAACCCTAACCCTAACCCTAACCCTAACCCTAACCCTAACCCTAACCCTAACCCTAACCCTAACCCTAACCCTAACCCTAACCCTAACCCTAACCCTAACCCTAACCCTAACCCTAACCCTAACCCTAACCCTAACCCTAACCCTAACCCTAACCCTAACCCTAACCCTAACCCTAACCCTAACCCTAACCCTAACCCTAACCCT
>JAZGTN010000235.1:22500-25000 GCA_037783415.1 Leptasterias polaris
GAAAAAATCATAATTAATAATTTTTACCATTATATTCAATGACACCTTCAGCAAAGCTTGCATATGAGCTGAATTTTAATTTAAAAAAAAAAATATTCAAATCGGAAAACGGAAACAAAAGATATTAGCCAGTTCCAAAAGACACAACGCCCTTCTAACCCTAACCCTAACCCTAACCCTAACCCTAACCCTAACCCTAACCCTAACCCTAAACCCTAACCCTAACCCTAACCCATTGGGTTTGTACACAACGTTAATCCAATGGGAAATTTTGAAATATTAAAATTGTCATAACTCAAAAAGTATAAGTCCGATTTTGATGTCCTTTTAATATGTTGTTGCTGACATCAAACTAATTCAGAAGTAAAAAATCTGGGCCCGATCGGACCATGTCTTGACCCAGTTCCAAAATGAAAAATACATATTTTTTTGAAAAAATCATAATTAATAATTTTTACCATTATATTCAATGACACCTTCAGCAAAGCTTGCATATGAGCTGAATTTTAATTTTAAAAAAAAAATATTCAAATCGGAAAACGGAAACAAAAGATATTAGCCAGTTCCAAAAGACACAACGCCCTTTAACCCTAACCCTAACCCTAAACCCTAACCCTAACCCTAACCCTAACCCTAACCCTAACCCATTGGGTTTGTACACAACGTTAATCCAATGGGAAATTTTGAAATATTAAAATTGTCATAACTCAAAAAGTATAAGTCCGATTTTGATGTCCTTTTAATATGTTGTTGCTGACATCAAACTAATTCAGAAGTAAAAAATCTGGGCCCGATCGGACCATGTCTTGACCCAGTTCCAAAATGAAAAATACATATTTTTTTGAAAAAATCATAATTAATAATTTTTACCATTATATTCAATGACACCTTCAGCAAAGCTTGCATATGAGCTGAATTTTAATTTTAAAAAAAAAATATTCAAATCGGAAAACGGAAACAAAAGATATTAGCCAGTTCCAAAAGACACAACGCCCTTCTAACCCTAACCCTAACCCTAAACCCTAACCCTAACCCTAACCCTAACCCTAACCCTAACCCATTGGGTTTGTACACAACGTTAATCCAATGGGAAATTTTGAAATATTAAAATTGTCATAACTCAAAAAGTATAAGTCCGATTTTGATGTCCTTTTAATATGTTGTTGCTGACATCAAACTAATTCAGAAGTAAAAAATCTGGGCCCGATCGGACCATGTCTTGACCCAGTTCCAAAATGAAAAATACATATTTTTTTGAAAAAATCATAATTAATAATTTTTACCATTATATTCAATGACACCTTCAGCAAAGCTTGCATATGAGCTGAATTTTAATTTAAAAAAAAAAATATTCAAATCGGAAAACGGAAACAAAAGATATTAGCCAGTTCCAAAAGACACAACGCCCTTCTAACCCTAACCCTAACCCTAACCCTAACCCTAACCCTAACCCTAACCCTAACCCTAAACCCTAACCCTAACCCTAACCCATTGGGTTTGTACACAACGTTAATCCAATGGGAAATTTTGAAATATTAAAATTGTCATAACTCAAAAAGTATAAGTCCGATTTTGATGTCCTTTTAATATGTTGTTGCTGACATCAAACTAATTCAGAAGTAAAAAATCTGGGCCCGATCGGACCATGTCTTGACCCAGTTCCAAAATGAAAAATACATATTTTTTTGAAAAAATCATAATTAATAATTTTTACCATTATATTCAATGACACCTTCAGCAAAGCTTGCATATGAGCTGAATTTTAATTTTAAAAAAAAAATATTCAAATCGGAAAACGGAAACAAAAGATATTAGCCAGTTCCAAAAGACACAACGCCCTTTAACCCTAACCCTAACCCTAAACCCTAACCCTAACCCTAACCCTAACCCTAACCCTAACCCATTGGGTTTGTACACAACGTTAATCCAATGGGAAATTTTGAAATATTAAAATTGTCATAACTCAAAAAGTATAAGTCCGATTTTGATGTCCTTTTAATATGTTGTTGCTGACATCAAACTAATTCAGAAGTAAAAAATCTGGGCCCGATCGGACCATGTCTTGACCCAGTTCCAAAATGAAAAATACATATTTTTTTGAAAAAATCATAATTAATAATTTTTACCATTATATTCAATGACACCTTCAGCAAAGCTTGCATATGAGCTGAATTTTAATTTTAAAAAAAAAATATTCAAATCGGAAAACGGAAACAAAAGATATTAGCCAGTTCCAAAAGACACAACGCCCTTCTAACCCTAACCCTAACCCTAACCCTAACCCTAACCCTAACCCTAACCCTAAACCCTAACCCTAAACCCTAACCCTAACCCTAACCCATTGGGTTTGTACACAACGTTAATCCAATGGGAAATTTTGAAATATTAAAATTGTCTTAACTCAAAAAGTATAAGTCCGATTTTGATGTCCTTTTAATATGTTGTTGCTGACATCAAACTAATTCAGAAGTAAAAAATCTGGGCCCGATCGGACCATGTC
>JAZGTN010000235.1:27500-262018 GCA_037783415.1 Leptasterias polaris
AACCCTAACCCTAACCCTCTAAACCCTAACCCTAACCCTCTAAACCCTAACCCTAACCCTAACCCTCTAAACCCCAACCCCCAACCCCCAACCCCCACCCCTACCCCCCAACCCCCACCCCAACCCCTTAACCCCTTAACCCCTTAACCCCTTAACCCCTTAACCCCTTAACCCCTTAACCCCTTAACCCCTTAACCCCTTAACCCCTTAACCCCTTAACCCCTTAACCCCTTAACCCCTTAACCCCTTAACCCCTTAACCCCTTAACCCCTTAACCCCTTAACCCCTTAACCCCTTAACCCCTTAACCCCTTAACCCCTTAACCCCTTAACCCCTTAACCCCTTAACCCCTTAACCCCAAACCCAAACCTTAACCCAAACCTTAACCCTAACCCAAACCCTAACCCAAACCTTAACCCAAACCTTAACCCAAACCCAAACCCAAACCCTAACCCTAACCCTTTTGTCCAGTCAGAAAATTACCAAAATGTCACAAACGACTCTCCATATTACTGCCCTAAATGATATAAAATAATATCAAGTTTTTAACGGGGGAATTTTTATAAAACTAGTCTTTTTCACAGCCCGTCTTAAGCCTGGTACCCTCAGTTCGGTCTTGTACCCTCAGTTCGGTGTGCGCGCGATACATACAAATAGCCCATATTTAGGGCAGTAATATGGAGAGTCGTTTGTGACATTTTGGTAATTTTCTGACTGGACAAAAATAAATGAAAAATAAATGAAAATAGGTTAAAGCTCCGGCATTAATTGTATTAAAATGGGCTATTTGTATGCATCGCGCGCACACCGAACTGAGGGTACCAGTTAAATTTTTAGAATCAGTTTGTGAATAGTACAGCTTGATGACACAAATTTTTCAAACGAATCCCCATCTTTATGACCGACTTATTCAATGTCAAGGTCGTCTCAAACTTTTGGTGCTCATGGTACACACTACTACCTATACAGTCACCACCCAGGCTGCCTACGAGAACAGACCCCACTATTACATCCCTGAAAGTATCTAAAAGTCCATGAATTTTCTTGAAAATCTCAGAATCAGTTCGTGAATAACACTGCTTGATGACACAAAATTTTCAAACGAGCCCCCATTTTTATGACTGATTTATTCAAAGTCAAAGTCGTCTCAAACTTTTGGGGCTCATGGTACACAATACTACCTATACAGTCACCACGCAGGCTGCCTGCGAGAACAGACCCCACTATTACATCCCTGAAAGTATTTAAAAGTCCATGAATCTTCTTGAAATTTTTATAATCAGTTTGTAAAAAATACCACAGCTTGATGACACAAATTTTTCAATCGAGTCCCCAACTTTATGACTGATTTATTTAAAGTCAAAGTTGTCTCAAACTTTTGGGGCTCATGGTACACACTACTACCTACACGGTCACCACGCAGGCTGCCTGCGAGAAAGGACTCCACTATTACATCCCTGAAAGTATCTAAAAGTCCATGAATCTTCTTGAAATTCTCAGAATCAGTTGGTGATTAGTACAGCTTGATGACACAAATTTTTCAAACGAATCCCCATCTTTATGACCGACTTATTCAATGTCAAGGTCGTCTCAAACTTTTGGGGCTCATGGTACACAATACTACCTGTACCGTCACCACGCAGGCTTCCTGCGAGAAAAGACCCCACTATTACATCCCTGAAAGTATGTAAAAGTCCATGAATATTCTTGAAATTCTCAAAATCAGTTTGTGAATAGTACTGCTTGATGCCACACAATTTTCAAACGAGTCCCCAACTTTATGACTGATTTATTTAAAGTCAAAGTTGTCTCAAACTTTTGGGGCTCATGGTACACACTACTACCTACACGGTCACCACGCAGGCTGCCTGCGAGAAAGGACTCCACTATTACATCCCTGAAAGTATCTAAAAGTCCATGAATCTTCTTGAAATTCTCAGAATCAGTTGGTGATTAGTACAGCTTGATGACACAAAATTTTCAAACGAATCCCCATCTTTATGACCGACTTATTCAATGTCAAGGTCGTCTCAAACTTTTGGGGCTCATGGTACACAATAATACCTATACGGTCACCACGCAGGCTGCCTGCGAGAACAGACCCCACTATTTCATCCCTGAAAGTATCTAAAAGTCCATAAATCTTCTTGAAATTCTCAGAATCAATTGGTGAATAGTACAGCTTGATGACACAAATTTTTCAATCGAATACCCATCTTTATGATCGACTTATTTAATGTCAAAGTTGTCTCAAACTTTTGGGGCTCATGGTACCACGCAGGCTTCCTGCGAGAAAAGACCCCACTATTACATCCCTGAAAGTATCTAAAAGTCCATGAATCTTCTTGAAAATCTCAGAATCAGTTGGTGAAAAGTAGTTTGATGACACAAATTTTTCAAACGAATCCCCATCTTTATGACCGACTTATTCAATGTCAAGGTCGTCTCAAACTTTTGGGGCTCATGGTACACAATAATACCTATACAGTCACCACGCAGGCTGCCTGCGAGAACGGACTCCACTATTACATCCTTGAAAGTATCTAAAAGTCCTTGAATCTTCTTGAAATTTTTAGAATCAGTTTGTGAATAGCACAGCTTGATGACACAAAGTTTTCAATCGAATCCCCAACTTTATGACCGATTTATTCAAAGTCAAAGTTGTCTCAAACTTTTGGGGCTCATGGTACACAATACTACCCAAACAGTCACCAAGCAGGCTGTCTGCGAGAACGGACTCCACTATTACATCCTTGAAAGTATCTGAAAATCCTTGAATCTTCTTGAAATTTTTAGAATCATTTTGTGAATAAAACAGCTCTATGACACAAATTTTTCAATCGAATCCCCAACTTTATGACCGATTTATTCAAAGTCAAACTCGTCTCAAACGTTTGGGGCTCATGGTACCACTACTACCTGTACCGTCACCACGCAGGCTTCCTGCAAGAAAAGACCCCACTATTACATCCCTAAAAGTATGTAAAAGTCCTTAAATCTTCTTGAAATTCTCAGAATCAGTTTGTGAGTAGTACTGCTTGATGACACAAAATTTTCAAACGAGTTCCCAACTTTATGATTGATTTATTCAAAGTCAAAGTCGTCTCAAACTTTTGGGGCTCATGGTACACACTATTACCTATACAGTCACCACCCAAGGCTGCCTGCGAGAACAGACCCCACTATTACATCCCTGAAAGTATCTAAAAGTCCATGAATCTTCTTGAAATTCTCATAATAAGTTTGTGAATAGTACAGCTTGATGACACAAAGTTTTCAATCGAATACCCAACTTTATGACCGATTTATTCAAAGTCAAACTCGTCTCAAACGTTTGGGCTCATGGTACCACTACTACCTGTACCGTCACCACGCAGGCTTCCTACGAGAAAAGACCCCACTATTACATCCCTGAAAGTATGTAAAAGTCCATGAATCTTCTTGAAATTCTCAGAATCAGTTGGTGAATAGTACAGCTTGACGACACATAATTTTCAAACGAATCCCCAACTTTATGACCGACTTATTCAATTTCAAAGTTGTCTCAAACTTTTGGGGCTCATGGTACACAATACTTCCTGTACCGTCACCACGCAGGCTTCCTGCGAGAAAAGACCCCACTATTACATCCCTGAAAGTATCTAAAAGTCCATGAATCTTCTTGAAATTCTCAGAATCAGTTGGTGAATAGTACAGTTTGATGACACAAATTTTTCAAACGAATCCCCATCTTTAAGACTGACTTATTCAATGTCAAGGTCGTCTCAAACTTTTGGGGCTCATGGTACACAATAATACCTATACAGTCACCACGCAGGCTGCCTGCGAGAATGGACTCCACTGTTACATCCTTGAAAGTATCTAAAAGTCCTTGAATCTTCTTGAAATTTTCAGAATCAGTTGGTGAATAGTACAGTTTGATGACACAAATTTTTCAAACGAATGCCCATCTTTAAGACCGACTTATTCAATGTCAAAGTTGTCTCAAACTTTTGGGGCTCATGGTACACAATACTACCTATACAGTCACCACCCAGGCTGCCTGCGAGAACAGACCCCACTATTACATCCCTGAAAGTATCTAAAAGTCCTTGAATCTTCTTGAAATTCTCAGAATCAGTTTGTGAATAGTACTGCTTGATGACACAAATTTTGTCAAACGAATCCCCATCTTTATGACCGACTTATTCAATGTCAAGGTCGTCTCAAACTTTTGGGGCTCATGGTACACACTACTACCTATACAGTCACCACCCAGGCTGCCTGCGAGAACAGACCCTACTATTACATCCCTGAAAGTATTTAAAAGTCCATGAATCTTCTTGAAATGTTTATAATCAGTTTGTGAATACCACAGCTTGATGACACAAATTTTTCAAACGAATCCCCAACTTTATGACCGACTTATTCAATGTCAAAGTTGTCTCAAACTTTTGGGGCTCATGGTACACAATACTACCTATACAGTCACCACCCAGGCTGCCTGCGAGAACAGACCCCACTATTACATCCCTGAAAGTATCTAAAAGTCCTTGAATCTTCTTGAAATTTTTCGAATCAGTTTGTGAATACAACAACTTGATGACACAAATTTTTCAAACGAATCCCCAATTTTATGACCGATTTATTCAATGTCAAAGTCGTCTCAAACGTTTGGGGCTCATGGTACACACTACTACCTATAGAGTCACCACCCAGGCTGCCTGCGAGAACAGACCCCACTATTTCATCCCTGAAAGTAACTAAAAGTCCATGAATATTCTTGAAAATCTCAGAAACAGTTGTTGAATAGTACAGCTTGATTACACAAATTTTTCAAACGAATCCCCATTTTTATGACCTACTTATTTAATATCAAAGTCGTCTCAAACTTTTGGGGCTCATGGTACACAATACTACCTGTACCGTCACCACGCAGGCTTCCTGCGAGAAAAGACACCACTATTACATCCCTGACAGTATCTAAAAGTCCTTGAATCTTCTTGAAATTTTTAGAATCAGTTCGTGAATAGAACTGCTTGATGACACAAAGTTTTAAAACGAATCCCCAACTTTATGACTGATTTATTCAAAGTCAAAGTCGTCTCAAACGTTTGGGGCTCATGGTACACACTACTACCTATACAGTCACCACCCAGGCTGCCAGGGAGAACAGACCCCACTATTACATCCCTGAAAGTAATTAAAAGTCCATGAATATTCTTGAAAATCTCAGAAACAGTTGTTGAATAGTACAGCTTAATGACACAAATTTGTTAAACGAATCCCCAATTTTATGACCGATTTATTCAATGTCAAAGTTGTCTCAAACTTTTGGGGCTCATGGTACACAATACTACCTATACAGTCACCAAGCAGGCTGTCTGCGAGAACGGACTCCACTATTACATCCCTGAAAGTATGTAAAAGTCCATGAATCTTCTTGAAATTCTCAGAATCAGTTCGAGAATAGAACTGCTTGATGACACAAAGTTTTAAAACGAATCCCCAACTTTATGACTGATTTATTCAAAGTCAAAGTCGTCTCAAACGTTTGGGGCTCATGGTACACACTACTACCTATACAGTCACCACCCAGGCTGCCAGGGAGAACAGACCCCACAATTACATCCCTGAAAGTAATTAAAAGTCCATGAATATTCTTGAAAATCTCAGAAACAGTTGTTGAATAGTACAGCTTGATTACACAAATTTTTCAAACGAATCCCCATCTTTATGACCGACTTATTCAATTTCAAATTTGTCTCAAACTTTTGGGGCTCATGGTACACAATACTTCCTGTACCGTCACCACGCAGGCTTCCTGCGAGAAAAGACCCCACTATTACATCCCTGAAAGTATCTAAAAGTCCATGAATCTTCTTGAAAATCTCAGAATCAGTTGGTGAAAAGTACAGTTTGATGACACAAATTTTTCAAACGAATCCCCATCTTTATGACCGACTTATTCAATGTCAAGGTCGTCTCAAACTTTTGGGGCTCATGGTACACAATAATACCTATACAGTCACCACGCAGGCTGCCTGCGAGAATGGACTCCACTGTTACATCCTTGAAAGTATCTAAAAGTCCTTGAATCTTCTTGAAATTTTCAGAATCAGTTGGTGAATAGTACAGTTTGATGACACAAATTTTTCAAACGAATCCCCATCTTTAAGACCGACTTATTCAATGTCAAAGTTGTCTCAAACTTTTGGGGCTCATGGTACACAATACTACCTATACAGTCACCACCCAGGCTGCCTGCGAGAACAGACCCCACTATTACATCCCTGAAAGTATCTAAAAGTCCTTGAATCTTCTTGAAATTCTCAGAATCAGTTTGTGAATAGTACTGCTTGATGACACAAATTTTGTCAAACGAATCCCCATCTTTATGACCGACTTATTCAATGTCAAGGTCGTCTCAAACTTTTGGGGCTCATGGTACACACTACTACCTATACAGTCACCACCCAGGCTGCCTGCGAGAACAGACCCTACTATTACATCCCTGAAAGTATTTAAAAGTCCATGAATCTTCTTGAAATGTTTATAATCAGTTTGTGAATACCACAGCTTGATGACACAAATTTTTCAAACGAATCCCCAACTTTATGACCGACTTATTCAATGTCAAAGTTGTCTCAAACTTTTGGGGCTCATGGTACACAATACTACCTATACAGTCACCACGCAGGCTGCCTGCGAGAACAGACCCCACTATTACATCCCTGAAAGTATCTAAAAGTCCTTGAATCTTCTTGAAATTTTTCGAATCAGTTTGTGAATACAACAACTTGATGACACAAATTTTTCAAACGAATCCCCAATTTTATGACCGATTTATTCAATGTCAAAGTCGTCTCAAACGTTTGGGGCTCATGGTACACACTACTACCTATAGAGTCACCACCCAGGCTGCCTGCGAGAACAGACCCCACTATTTCATCCCTGAAAGTAACTAAAAGTCCATGAATATTCTTGAAAATCTCAGAAACAGTTGTTGAATAGTACAGCTTGATTACACAAATTTTTCAAACGAATCCCCATTTTTATGACCTACTTATTTAATATCAAAGTCGTCTCAAACTTTTGGGGCTCATGGTACACAATACTACCTGTACCGTCACCACGCAGGCTTCCTGCGAGAAAAGACACCACTATTACATCCCTGACAGTATCTAAAAGTCCTTGAATCTTCTTGAAATTTTTAGAATCAGTTCGTGAATAGAACTGCTTGATGACACAAAGTTTTAAAACGAATCCCCAACTTTATGACTGATTTATTCAAAGTCAAAGTCGTCTCAAACGTTTGGGGCTCATGGTACACACTACTACCTATACAGTCACCACCCAGGCTGCCAGGGAGAACAGACCCCACTATTACATCCCTGAAAGTAATTAAAAGTCCATGAATATTCTTGAAAATCTCAGAAACAGTTGTTGAATAGTACAGCTTAATGACACAAATTTGTTAAACGAATCCCCAATTTTATGACCGATTTATTCAATGTCAAAGTTGTCTCAAACTTTTGGGGCTCATGGTACACAATACTACCTATACAGTCACCAAGCAGGCTGTCTGCGAGAACGGACTCCACTATTACATCCCTGAAAGTATGTAAAAGTCCATGAATCTTCTTGAAATTCTCAGAATCAGTTCGTGAATAGAACTGCTTGATGACACAAAGTTTTAAAACGAATCCCCAACTTTATGACTGATTTATTCAAAGTCAAAGTCGTCTCAAACGTTTGGGGCTCATGGTACACACTACTACCTATACAGTCACCACCCAGGCTGCCAGGGAGAACAGACCCCACTATTACATCCCTGAAAGTAATTAAAAGTCCATGAATGTTCTTGAAAATCTCAGAAACAGTTGTTGAATAGTACAGCTTGATTACACAAATTTTTCAAACGAATCCCCATCTTTATGACCGACTTATTCAATTTCAAATTTGTCTCAAACTTTTGGGGCTCATGGTACACAATACTTCCTGTACCGTCACCACGCAGGCTTCCTGCGAGAAAAGACCCCACTATTACATCCCTGAAAGTATCTAAAAGTCCATGAATCTTCTTGAAAATCTCAGAATCAGTTGGTGAAAAGTACAGTTTGATGACACAAATTTTTCAAACGAATCCCCATCTTTATGACCGACTTATTCAATGTCAAGGTCGTCTCAAACTTTTGGGGCTCATGGTACACAATAATACCTATACAGTCACCACGCAGGCTGCCTGCGAGAACGGACTCCACTATTACATCCTTGAAAGTATCTAAAAGTCCTTGAATCTTCTTGAAATTTTTAGAATCAGTTTGTGAATAGCACAGCTTGATGACACAAAGTTTTCAATCGAATCCCCAACTTTATGACCGATTTATTCAAAGTCAAAGTTGTCTCAAACTTTTGGGGCTCATGGTACACAATACTACCCAAACAGTCACCAAGCAGGCTGTCTGCGAGAACGGACTCCACTATTACATCCTTGAAAGTATTTGAAAATCCTTGAATCTTCTTGAAATTTTTAGAATCGTTTTGTCAATAAAACAGCTCTATGACACAAATTTTTCAATCGAATCCCCAACTTTATGACCGATTTATTCAAAGTCAAAGTTGTCTCAAACTTTTGGGGCTCATGGTACACAATAATACCTATACAGTCACCACGCAGGCTGCCTGCGAGAACGGACTCCACTGTTACATCCTTGAAAGTATCTAAAAGTCCTTGAATCTTCTTGAAATTTTCAGAATCAGTTGGTGAATAGTACAGTTTGATGACACAAATTTTTCAAACGAATCCCCATCTTTAAGACCGACTTATTCAATGTCAAAGTTGTCTCAAACTTTTGGGGCTCATGGTACCACGCAGGCTTCCTGCGAGAAAAGACCCCACTATTACATCCCTGAAAGTAAGTAAAAGTCCTTGAATCTTCTTGAAATTCTCAGAATCAGTTTGTGAATAGTACTGCTTGATGACACAAATTTTGTCAAACGAATCCCCATCTTTATGACCGACTTATTCAATGTCAAGGTCGTCTCAAACTTTTGGGGCTCATGGTACACAATACTACCTATACAGTCACCACCCAGGCTGCCTGCGAGAACAGACCCCACTATTACATCCCTGAAAGTATGTAAAAGTCCATGAATCTTCTTGAAATGTTTATAATCAGTTTGTGAATACCACAGCTTGATGACACAAATTTTTCAAACGAATCCCCAATTTTATGACCGATTTATTCAATGTCAAAGTTGTCTCAAACTTTTGGGGCTCATGGTACACAATACTACCTATACAGTCACCAAGCAGGCTGTCTGCGAGAACGGACTCCACTATTACATCCCTGAAAGAATGTAAAAGTCCATGAATCTTCTTGAAATTCTCAGAATCAGTTTGTGAATAGTACTGCTTGATGACACAACTTTATCAAACGAGTCTCCAATTTTATGACTGATTTATTCAAAGTCAAAGTCGTCTCAAACGTTCGGGGCTCATGGTACACACTACTACCTATAGAGTCACCACCCAGGCTGCCTGCGAGAACAGACCCCACTATTACATCCCTGAAAGTATCTAAAAGTCCATGAATCTTCTTGAAAATCTCAGAAACAGTTGTTGAATAGTACAGCTTGATTACACAAATTTTTCAAACGAATCCCCATTTTTATGACCGACTTATTTAATATCAAAGTCGTCTCAAACTTTTGGGGCTCATGGTACACAATACTACCTGTACCGTCACCACGCAGGCTTCCTGCGAGAAAAGACCCCACTATTACATCCCTGAAAGTTTCTAAAAGTCCTTGAATTTTCTTGAAATTTTTAGAATCAGTTTGTGAATACAACAGCTTAATGACACAATTTTTTCAAACGAATCCCCAATTTTATGACCGATTTATTCAATGTCAAAGTTGTCTCAAACTTTTGGGGCTCATGGTACAAAATACTACCTATACAGTCACCAAACAGGCTGTCTGCGAGAACGGACTCCACTATTACATCCCTGAAAGTATGTAAAAGTCCATGAATCTTCTTGAATTTCTCAGAATCAGTTCGTGAATAGAACTGCTTGATGACACAAATTTTTAAAACGAATCCCCAACTTTATGACTGATTTATTCAAAGTCAAAGTCGTCTCAAACGTTTGGGGCTCATGGTACACACTACTACCTATACAGTCACCACCCAGGCTGCCAGGGAGAACAGACCCCACTATTACATCCCTGAAAGTAATTAAAAGTCCATGAATATTCTTGAAAATCTCAGAAACAGTTGTTGAATAGTACAGCTTGATTACACAAATGTTTCAAACGAATCCCCATCTTTATGACCGACTTATTTAATATCAAAGTCGTCTCAAACTTTTGGGGCTCATGGTACACAATACTACCTGTACCGTCACCACGCAGGCTTCCTGCGAGAACAGACCCCACTATTACATCCCTGAAAGTAATTAAAAGTCCATGAATAATCTTGAAAATCTCAGAAACAATTGGTGAATAGTACAGCTTGATTACACAAATTTTTTAAACGAATCCCCATCTTTATGACCGACTTATTCAATTTCAAATTTGTCTCAAACTTTTGGGGCTCATGGTACACAATACTTCCTGTACCGTCACCACGCAGGCTTCCTGCGAGAAAAGACCCCACTATTACATCCCTGAAAGTATCTAAAAGTCCATGAATCTTCTTGAAATTCTCAGAATCAGTTTGTGAATAGTACTGCTTGATGACACAAATTTTTTCAAACGAATCCCCATCTTTATGACCGACTTATTCAATGTCAAGGTCGTCTCAAACTTTTGGGGCTCATGGTACACAATACTACCTATACAGTCACCACCCAGGCTGCCTGCGAGAACAGACCCCACTATTACATCCCTGAAAGTATGTAAAAGTCCATGAATCTTCTTGAAATGTTTATAATCAGTTTGTGAATACCACAGCTTGATGACACAATTTTTTCAAACGAATCCCCATCTTTAAGACCGACTTATTCAATGTCAAGGTCGTCTCAAACTTTTGGGGCTCATGGTACACAATAATACCTATACAGTCACCACGCAGGCTGCCTGCGAGAATGGACTCCACTATTACATCCTTGAAAGTATCTAAAAGTCCTTGAATCTTCTTGAAATTTTCAGAATCAGTTTGTGAATAGCGCAGCTTGATGACACAACTTTTTCAATCGAATCCCCAACTTTATGACCGATTTATTCAATGTCAAAGTTGTCTCAAACTTTTGGGGCTCATGGTACACAATACTACCTATACAGTCACCAAACAGGCTGTCTGCGAGAACGGACTCCACTATTACATCCCTGAAAGTATGTAAAAGTCCATGAATCTTCTTGAAATTCTCAGAATCAGTTCGTGAATAGCGCAGCTTGATGACACAAATTTTTCAAACGAATCCCCATCTTTAAGACCGACTTATTCAATGTCAAGGTCGTCTCAAACTTTTGGGGCTCATGGTACACAATAATACCTATACAGTCACCACGCAGGCTGCCTGCGAGAACGGACTCCACTATTACATCCTTGAAAGTATCTAAAAGTCCTTGAATCTTCTTGAAATGTTTATAATCAGTTTGTGAATACCACAGCTTGATGACACAAATTTTTCAAACGAATCCCCAACTTTATGACCGACTTATTCAAAGTCAAAGTCGTCTCAAACGTTCGGGGCTCATGGTACACACTACTACCTATAGAGTCACCACCCAGGCTGCCTGCGAGAACAGACCCCACTATTACATCCCTGAAAGTAATTAAAAGTCCATGAATATTCTTGAAAATCTCAGAAACAGTTGTTGAATAGTACAGCTTGATTACACAAATGTTTCAAACGAATCCCCATCTTTATGACCGACTTATTTAATATCAAAGTCGTCTCAAACTTTTGGGGCTCATGGTACACAATACTACCTGTACCGTCACCACGCAGGCTTCCTGCGAGAACAGACCCCACTATTACATCCCTGAAAGTAATTAAAAGTCCATGAATAATCTTGAAAATCTCAGAAACAATTGGTGAATAGTACAGCTTGATTACACAAATTTTTCAAACGAATCCCCATTTTTATGACCGACTTATTTAATATCAAATTCGTCTCAAACTTTTGGGGCTCATGGTACCACGCAGGCTTCCTGCGAGAAAAGACCCCACTATTACATCCCTGAAAGTAAGTAAAAGTCCTTGAATCTTCTTGAAATTCTCAGAATCAGTTTGTGAATAGTACTGCTTGATGACACAAATTTTGTCAAACGAATCCCCATCTTTATGACCGACTTATTCAATGTCAAGGTCGTCTCAAACTTTTGGGGCTCATGGTACACAATACTACCTATACAGTCACCACCCAGGCTGCCTGCGAGAACAGACCCCACTATTACATCCCTGAAAGTATGTAAAAGTCCATGATCTTCTTGAAAATCTCAGAAACAGTTGTTGAATAGTACAGCTTGATGACACAATTTTTTCAAACGAATCCCCATCTTTATGACCGACTTATTTAATATCAAAGTTGTCTCAAACTTTTGGGGCTCATGGTACACAATACTACCTATACAGTCACCAAGCAGGCTGTCTGCGAGAACGGACTCCACTATTACATCCCTGAAAGAATGTAAAAGTCCATGAATCTTCTTGAAATTCTCAGAATCAGTTTGTGAATAGAACTGCTTGATGACACAAATTTTTCAAACGAGTCTCCAATTTTATGACTGATTTATTCAAAGTCAAAGTCGTCTCAAACGTTTGGGACTCATGGTACACACTACTACCTATACAGTCACCACCCAGGCTGCCAGGGAGAACAGACCCCACTATTACATCCCTGAAAGTAATTAAAAGTCCATGAATATTCTTGAAAATCTCAGAAACAGTTGTTGAATAGTACAGCTTGATTACACAAATGTTTCAAACGAATCCCCATCTTTATGACCGACTTATTTAATATCAAAATCGTCTCAAACTTTTGGGGCTCATGGTACACAATACTACCTGTACCGTCACCACGCAGGCTTCCTGCGAGAACATACCCCACTATTACATCCCTGAAAGTAAGTAAAAGTCCTTGAATCTTCTTGAAATTCTCAGAATCAGTTTGTGAATAGTACTGCTTGATGACACAAATTTTGTCAAACGAATCCCCATCTTTATGACCGACTTATTCAATGTCAAGGTCGTCTCAAACTTTTGGGGCTCATGGTACACAATACTACCTATACAGTCACCACCCAGGCTGCCTGCGAGAACAGACCCCAGTATTACATCCCTGAAAGTATGTAAAAGTCCTTGAATCTTCTTGAAATGTTTATAATCAGTTTGAGAATACCACAGCTTGATGACACAAATTTTTCAAACGAATCCCCAACTTTATGACCGACTTATTCAATGTCAAAGTTGTCTCAAACTTTTGGGGCTTATGGTACACAATACTACCTATACAGTCACCACCCAGGCTGCCTGCGAGAAAAGACCCCACTATTACATCCCTGAAAGTATGTAAAAGTCCATGAATCTTCTTGAAATTCTCAGAATCAGTTCGTGAATAGCGCAGCTTGATGACACAAATTTTTCAAACGAATCCCCATCTTTAAGACCGACTTATTCAATGTCAAGGTCGTCTCAAACTTTTGGGGCTCATGGTACACAATAATACCTATACAGTCACCACGCAGGCTGCCTGCGAGAACGGACTCCACTATTACATCCTTGAAAGTATCTAAAAGTCCATGAATCTTCTTGAATTTTTTAGAATCAGTTTGTGAATAGTACAGTTTGATGACACAATTTTTTCAAACGAATCCCCAACGTTATGACCGACTTATTAAATGTCAAAGTTGTCTCAAACCTTTGGGGCTCTTGGTACACAATACTACCTATACAGTCACCAAGCAGGCTGTCTGCGAGAACGGACTCCACTATTACATCCCTGAATGTTTGTAAAGGTCCATGAATCTTCTTGAAATTCTCAGAATCAGTTTGTGAATAGTACTGCTTGATGACACAAATCTTTCAAACGAATCCCCAACTTTATGACTGATTTATTCAAAGTCAAAGTTGTCTCAAACGTTTGGGGCTCATGGTACACACTACTACCTATACAGTCACCACCCAGTATGCCTGCGAGAACAGACCCCACTATTACATCCCTGAAATTAATTAAAAGTCCATGAATATTCTTGAAAATCTCAGAAACAGTTGTTGAATAGTACAGCTTGATGACACAATTTTTTCAAACGAATCCCCATCTTTATGACCGACTTATTTAATATCAAAGTTGTCTCAAACTTTTGGGGCTCATGGTACACAATACTACCTGTACCGTCACCACGCAGGCTGCATGCGAGAACAGACCCCACTATTACATCCCTGAAAGTAAATAAAAGTCCATGAATCTTCTTGAAAATCTCAGAAACAGTTGTTGAATAGTACAGCTTGATTACACAAATTTTTCAAACGAATCCCCATTTTTATGACCGACTTATTTAATATCAAATTCGTCTCAAACTTTTGGGGCTCATGGTACCACGCAGGCTTCCTGCGAGAAAAGACCCCACTATTACATCCCTGAAAGTAAGTAAAAGTCCTTGAATCTTCTTGAAATTCTCAGAATCAGTTTGTGAATAGTACTGCTTGATGACACAAATTTTGTCAAACGAATCCCCATCTTTATGACCGACTTATTCAATGTCAAGGTCGTCTCAAACTTTTGGGGCTCATGGTACACAATACTACCTATACAGTCACCACCCAGGCTGCATGCGAGAACAGACCCCAGTATTACATCCCTGAAAGTATGTAAAAGTCCATGAATCTTCTTGAAATGTTTATAATCAGTTTGAGAATACCACAGCTTGATGACACAAATTTTTCAAACGAATCCCCAATTTTATGACCGATTTATTCAATGTCAAAGTTGTCTCAAACTTTTGGGGCTCATGGTACACAATACTACCTATACAGTCACCAAGCAGGCTGTCTGCGAGAACGGACTCCACTATTACATCCCTGAAAGAATGTAAAAGTCCATGAATCTTCTTGAAATTCTCAGAATCAGTTTGTGAATAGTACTGCTTGATGACACAAATTTTTCAAACGAGTCTCCAATTTTATGACCGACTTATTCAATGTCAAGGTCGTCTCAAACTTTTGGGGCTCATGGTACACAATAATACCTATACAGTCACCACGCAGGCTGCCTGCGAGAACGGACTCCACTATTACATCCTTGAAAGTATCTAAAAGTCCTTGAATCTTCTTGAAATGTTTATAATCAGTTTGTGAATACCACAGCTTGATGACACAAATTTTTCAAACGAATCCCCAACTTTATGACTGATTTATTCAAAGTCAAAGTTGTCTCAAACGTTTGGGGCTCATGGTACACACTACTACCTATACAGTCACCACCCAGTATGCCTGCGAGAACAGACCCCACTATTACATCCCTGAAATTAATTAAAAGTCCATGAATATTCTTGAAAATCTCAGAAACAGTTGTTGAATAGTACAGCTTGATGACACAATTTTTTCAAACGAATCCCCATCTTTATGACCGACTTATTTAATATCAAAGTTGTCTCAAACTTTTGGGGCTCATGGTACACAATACTACCTGTACCGTCACCACGCAGGCTTCCTGCGAGAAAAGACCCCACTATTACATCCCTGAAAGTATCTAAAAGTCCTTGAATCTTCTTGAAATTTTTAGAATCAGTTTATGAATACAACAGCTTGATGACACAAAATTTTCAAACGAATCCCCAATTTTATGACCGATTTATTCAATGTCAAAGTTGTCTCAAATTTTTGGGGCTCATGGTACACAATACTACCTATACATTCACCAAGCAGGCTGTCTGCGAGAACGGACTCCACTATTACATCCCTGAAAGTATGCAAAAGTCCATGAATCTTCTTGAAATTCTCAGAATCAGTTCGTGAATAGTACAGTTTGATGACACAAAGTTTTCAAACGAATCCCCATTTTTATGACCGACTTTTTCAATGTCAAGGTCGTCTGAAACTTTTGGGGCTCATGGTACACAATAATACCTATACAGTCACCACGCAGGCTGCCTGCGAGAACGGACTCCACTATTACATCCTTGAAAGTATCTAAAAGTCCTTGAATCTTCTTGAAATTCTCAGAATCAGTTTGTGAATAGTACTGCTTGATGACACAAATTTTTCTAACGAATCCCCATCTTTATGACCGACTTATTTAATGTCAAGGTCGTCTCAAACTTTTGGGGCTCATGGTACACAATACTACCTATACGGTCACCACGCAGGCTGCCTGCGAGAACAGACCCCACTATTACATCCCTGAAAGTATCTAAAAGTCTATGAATCTTCTTGAAATTCTCAGAATCAGTTGGTGAATAGTACAGCTTGATGACACAACATTTTCAAACGAATCCCCATCTTTATGACCGACTTGTTCAATGTCAAAGTTGTCTCAAACTTTTGGGGCTCATGGTACACACTACTACCTATACAGTCACCACGCAGGCTGCCTGCGAGAACAGACCCCACTATTACATCCCTTAAAGTATCTAAAAGTCCATGAATCTTCTTGAAAATTTTTGAATCAGTTTGTGAATACCACAGCTTGATGACACAAATTTTTCAAACGAATCTCCAACTTTATGACCGACTTATTTAATGTCAAAGTCGTCTCAAACGTTTGGGGCTCATGGTACCACTACTACCTGTACCGTCACCACGCAGGCTTCCTGCGAGAACAGACCCCACTATTACATCCCTGAAAGTTCGTAACTGTCCATGAATTTTCTTGAAATTTTCAGAATCAGTTTGTGAATATTACAGCTTGATGACACAAATTTTTCAAACGAGTCCCCAACTTTACGACTGATTTATTCAAAGTCAAAATCGTCTCAAACGTTTGGGGCTCATGAGGCACAATACTACCTTACATTCACCACGCACGCTGCCTGCGAGAACAGACCCCACTATTACATCCCTGAAACTATCTAAAAGTAAATGGAACTTCTTGAATTTCTCAGAATCAATTAGTGAAGAGTACAGCTTGATCACACATTTTGTTCAAACGTGTTCCCTAGATTATGACCGATTTATTAAAAGTCAAAGTCGTCTCAAACGTTTGGGGCTCATGATAAACAATACTATCTATACATTCACCACGTACGCAGGCTGCCTGCGAGAACAGGCCCCACTATTACATCCCTGACAGTATCTAAACGTCAAGAGATCTTCTTGATATTCTCAGAATCAGTTAGTGAAGAGTATAGCTTGATGCCACAATTTTTTCAAACGTGTTCCCTAATTTATGACCTAGTCAAAGTCGTCTCAAACGTTTGGGGGCACATGGGCCAACTATGTTGCCTTCGAAACTCTCCTGGCTCCTAGGCATAAAAGCCACAAACTTTGAACTGAATTATAGTTTTGAAATACAGCGCATCTCTGTCACAACTTTCTCAATTGTTTCAATGTAAGAACTGTTCACCATTTTAATCTCTGTCTTGTTTTGTTTGTTTAAATAATTTTATTGTGCTATTTTATGTAATTTAATGTTTTTATCCATCCTGTTATTGGCGCTCGCGCTGTTGGATGTGGCTGAAATAAAATTAAAATAAAAATAAAGTAAAATAATATTTCTTATGTAGCAAAATAACATATTCAAAATTGAGATTGACTTATATACACAATTTTGGGGTGGGAAATCTTCACACCAAATGCACTGAAAATATAGCAATTACGTAACAATAAATAAATTAGTGCACTTACACTCAATCCATATTGGTTCTGCATGCCCCGCCGAATGTCTGGTTCAGGGTTTCTTGGTGACCAATTTCACCCTTATTGTAACTTTTAGTTTAAAGGCTCAGGATTTCAGCTAAGCATTTAGAGTGCCGGTGCAACTCTATCTTCGGCGCTGCTGGAAAATCACTAACATCAGGTGAAAGAGCAGAGTGGCTGGGCAGAACGACCTTCTTGATGGTCTTGCTGGATGTATGTGGCCAACACCCTAAACTTGGAATGTTGCTCTGAGCATCTACTTTACATATATCTAACCTTTGCCCTGGCAAACTCATTGGACTGACACACGGTCATACAAAAGAAATAGGATAATCACTTTATATAAAACTTCCCTGGACTTGCCTGGATGTGTTACATAACCTAAAACATCTATATACCTACAATCCCTATGATAAAAGAACAAGGGAATGAATAAACCTCTACACTCCAGTAAGCCTAACAACTGTCAGCTTCAAAGGAGCTAAAAGAATAACCTGAAACTTAAAGGCATATCGCTATGTGGAAAACTATACACACAGAAGTCAGCAATTTTGTGACAGCCACAATTTTTTCAAGCGAGTTCCCTAATTTATGACCGATTTATTAAAAGTCAAAGTCGTCTCAAACGTTTGGGGCTCATGATAAACAATACTATCTATACAGTCACCACGTACGCAGGCTGCCTGCGAGAACAGGCCCCACTATTACATCCCTGACAGTATCTAAACGTCAAGAGATCTTCTTGATATTCTCAGAATCGGTTAGTGAAGAGTATAGCTTGATGCCACAAATTTTTCAAACGGGTTCCCTAATTTATTACCGATTTATTAAAAGTCAAAGTCGTCTCAAACGTTTGGGGCTCATGATAATCATTACTATCTAAACAGTCACCATGTACGAAGGCTGCCTGCGTGAACAGACCCCACTATTACAGCCCTGAAAGTATCTAAACGTCAAGGGATCTGCTTGATATTCTCAGAATCAGTTAGTGAAGAGTATAGCTTGATGACACAATTTTTTCAAACGTGTTCCCTAATTTATGACCTAGTCAAAGTCGTCTCAAACGTTTGGGGCTCATGAGGCACAATACTACCTATACAGTCGCCACGCAGGCTGTTTGCGAGAACAGACCCCACTATTACATCCCTGAAAGTATCTAAAACGTGAGGGAGATTCTTGAAATTCTCAGAATCAGTTAGTTAATAGTATAAATAGTAAACCCAATGGTAAATTTGTACATTTTAGGAAAAACCCATTGGATTTGTACACTACGTTAATCCAATGGGAATTTTGAAATATTAAAATTGTTATAATTCAAGAACTACGAGTCTGTCCTACGAGTATGTTGGTTCTGACGTTAAACTAATTATTCAAATCTGATAAAAGAAACAATTTATTAACCAGTTCCAAAGCACCCAAAGCCCTTTAACCCAAAGCCCTTTAACCCAAAGCCCTTTAACCCTAACCCTAACCCTAACCCTAACCCTCCCATTGGGTAAATGCATGTGTACAAACGTATAGGAAAACAACTTTTGTATATTGGATCAACTTCAAATTTACACCATGTAAATCTTGATAAAAGATAAAACCTTGATAAAACCTCCATTATGTAGTTGTAAAACCTTGATAAAACCTACATTATGTAGTTGTGTCGTCATGATGACGCCATCAGGTGTTGAAATACAGTAAATCAAAGTTTAATACTTCAACAATTCATAACTCAAGAAGTACATATGCTATTATAACAATCTATACATCATCAGAGAGGTTTTGAAAAATGTAGCAAATACTACACAGAGTCTTATGCCGATTGTCCTCGACTTCCTGTTCGAACTGGAAGTTGAAAATTTCAAAAATCATACTTTAAGAAATATTCAAAGGGGGGCCCACTTTTTACACACACACTACGGACAATTTTTATATCAGATTGTAGGTCCTTAAGCCTTCTCAAACCTTTCCACAGAGATGTTACCTTTTTTAACTTCACTTATTGTTGAAATCGGGTATACATTGGACCGCTGTCAAACCGCGGGAAAATAACTGCACTGTTAACACACACAATACGCGACCTAAACGGTGACCGGCTGCTTACTCCATTGAATCAACCGCAAGGTTCAAAGACTATCAAACATGCTTGTAGTCTAGTCTCTGTTCAAGGTTCGCGAAACCTGATTTTGGCGTTTTGCTTTATTAGTCTCTAAAACAGCCGTCCGTGCAAACCTTGCTAACAATCATTGTCAGGCTTTTGACAAATTCATAACTCAATAATTACACAATGGATTTGTACAATCTATACATCATAGGACAGGTCTTTTAAAACCCAACAACACTATATAAAGAGTGACCCCATTTGACATTGACTTCAATTTCAAAATATAAGTTGAACATTCCGTTAGTATTAATTCGCACAAGCACGCAGCTGGCTGTTCCATTGTTCCAAAGGTTCAAAGTCTAAGAAGACTGATAATAGCCCACATTTAGTCTGAAACGAAAAGTCCGTTTCACATCCAAGCTGGCGCTATATCAAATTAATAGTCATTCAATAAATATTGGCTCCGCGACGAATATCTACGTCGTTCGACAGTAGTCCAATAATAGCTCAGTTGCATTCGCTTAATTGCTTGGATTAATTTTACAAATTGTTTCAGGCTGCAGTACTTTTGACCATGTGGGTGCGCGCTTGTGAACTTTTACTGTTAAAATTATTATCAATTTTTTATTCACATGCAGATGTGAAAGATAGATAACATTCCTTTGTGCCTGATGTCGAACTGCCTTCTTTTGAATCCTCCTCCTCCAGCCCACTGTTATAATTTCCCCTTATGGGGGACAATGATCTCGGGGGGGGGGGGGGGGAAATTTCCGTACACCAGTGAACTCCTTCAGAGTCAGGCTACCAAACCAGAAGTTAACTCCTTCAGAGCAGGCTACCAAACCACAAACCAGACACAAAGATCCTCCCTTTTCCCACTGAAGCGCATATTTCTGAAACATATCCCCACAGTGTGCTGTAAATGGTGCCAAGTGCCATCACCACAGAAACTACTTTCACTTTCACCTGCAAAATCTTACAAAGTTCCTATGCCAAGTATTGGTACTTTTGAATCTTGTGTTACCTCCTTCGAAGTTAGCTATTTAAACTTATTTAAACACAGTGTTTGTTTGTCATTTAATATACTATTCAATAATAAGGCCCAGACCTCAAGGTTTTGAAAAAAATATAGAAACCCAATGGCAGCGGGTGTATATGGTGAACGTCATGTTTGTGAGAACTTGGCATGGAAAATATGGGACACCATTGTTTGTGGGTTGGGATTTGATAGTTTCCAAAGAGGTTTTTTTACCCAAGTCGTTTTTACAAGGTCTCTTTGATGCTGGAATAATTGCCAGAATTCTGTGTCGTTGGTTGGTTGGTTATAGACTCTGAATTTGCCGAGGCACATTTTCCTTTGTCCTTTGACAAAACACGGTATCATTTACAATGCACAGGTGTTAAATTACACAATGGGATAATTTTACACTACAACAAAGAAATTAAAAACTGGTCAACCAGGAATGGATTGATGTTGAATGAGGATAAAACAGAACTTCTCCATTTCACAAGTCGTTATCGTTCTCAGTCATATTCCTATTGTGCCAATTCAGTCTGACGATTACAATATTAATCCTGTTTCAATTGCTAAGAATCTTGGTGTCATCTTTGACAAAAATCTCACTATGAGTAATCATGTTAATCTTATCTGTAAGACGGCCTCATTCGCACTTCACAAAATCAGCTCCATTAGAAAATATCTTGACCCCAAAATGACGGAAATTCTTGTTCATTCTTTTTGGATTACCGGATTCCCAAATTAATAAACTGCAACGACTTCAAAATTCAGCTGCTAGACTAGTCACACACATTCGCCCACGTGATCATATAACTCCCATTCTACAGAATCTTCATTGGCTCCCTGTTCAAGTTAGAATTAAGTTTAAAATCTCCTCCTTACTTTTCAATGTTTACAAGGCACAGCCCAAGTTTATCTCCAGGACCTAGTTCACAAATATATTCCTTCTAGAAATTTACGTTCCAAATCCAAGTCCCTTCTTGTCATTTCCACCCCTGTTACAAAAATAATACGGAGCTAGGTCATTCCAAGTAGCTGCAGCTGAACTGTGGAATGGCTTATCCGAGTCTGTTAAGGAAGCAGTCACGGTTGGCCAATTCAAAAGTCGCCTCAAAACACATCTATTCACCGTCCATCAGTAATATCCGTTGGTATTTTATTTGTATCTTCTTGTTTTTTCATTCCTTTAAAGCGCTTAGGGACTTAACAGTGATATGCGCTATACAAAAACAGTTTATTATTATTATTATTATTATTATTATTATTAATATTCATTCTACGTCACACAGTTGTTTCTGTCTGAAATTCAACACATTTAATGTGTATTTATTTCACACTAAAAGCCATACATGTATAATGTTCAACTACCTGGCAAAAGAAAATGAACATTTAAACTTACTGTACTAGATTGATACTAGTTAATGAGCATTGGTAGCAATGAAATACAGATACTGAAATTGTTAAAAGACAAATAGAACACTATGAAAGATAGCAAGTTGTTACATAGATTGGTTTGATTTTGGGTTGAACAAGGAAAATTGACCAGAGCGGGATTTGAACCAACGACCTCCGGATTGACGTGCCGGCGCTCTACCAACTGAGCTATCTAGCCCTATGATGGCGGTCTCCCTATTTTGTCAATATCCTTGTTCGGTGGGTGCCAGTCAGAAGCCATTCAACCGTAAACTGCCGTGTAGCCAAGGATCACACCCAAGTCAGTTTCCCTTGTGGTTTATTATTTGATAATAGATTGGTTTGATGACATTAGTCAAGAACAGGGTGGACCACGTGAAGGTTGTCATCTCCCACCCCACAACAGATACTTATAAATAATTACAATAAGAGTCACTGACCCCAGTGTAGCACACAAAATATTGACTAACACAATTAAACACCAGGTACACATTGTGACCATTTGTAATTTAAAAACATGTTAACGAGTACTCAAACACCCTCAAATACTGCATACAACAATTATAAACTGCTGCATGTTTCTTATTATAATTTATAACAATAGTAACTGATCCCAGTGCGACACACAAAATATTTACCACACATATATTAATCTAATTCAACACCAGGTACACGTCATGTACACTTGCAATTTAAAAACCTGGTTAACGAGTACTCGAACACCCTCAACACCAGGTACCTTTCATTTCTCCACTGAACCCCAGAATAAACCATACTACTTTTAATTAAATAATTAACACCATACACAGAAGTTTGCACAATTTCTTGTCACATTTTTGCAAAATATTTGACATGTATATCACATAATAACACTTCTTATTCAGAAACATAACAGCTGTTTGATACCGATACTGAATGTTAAACATTCTTTACCCTTGAGATCCAATCGTGATAGTAGCCGGTTACGCAAACTCAAAAAACCCATTTAGGAAAATGAGAACGTAGTTTGACCCCATGCTTGCTATCTCATGCCAACCTGATGATTGGATTCTCTACATGCTTAACACTTAACTTTATTTTTAAACCGTCTTGTGAGTGCAAACCAACGTGAAGTGAACTCTCACGCCACACCCCAAATTTAAATTCAGTAATAATAAAATGGAAATTTATTAGTAATAACCATTAAACAAATATACACTCCCTAACAAGCTTGTTGTCTTTATATTTGTAATGAATTTACTTCATTATAAATAACCTAAAGTTGTTTCATATTTTGCAATGAGAAACTGCATTACAAATAAACTTAACAGTTTCATGCTAGTAATGAGGTACTTCATTACACGCAGGGAACTTGTACATACTTGCAAAGAGGTACTTCAATGCAAGCATGTTAAAATTGCATGACTGTAATGAAGTACCTCATTACAAACATGCAATCTTTAATGTAAATACATGTTCTTGTAAGAATGTTCTTGTAAGAAAGTACCTTGTTACAAGTTGTACATGTATTCTGTCTACTTACTTGTAACGAAGTACCTCATTACAAGTAAGTTGACAATTGTGAATGAATTGGACTTCATCCAGAGTTGGATATTTCAGCTGTGGGAACAAACATTGTTCCCAATTTTCAGTGAGATATATTTCAATACTGTTTTGTATCAACCTCAGCACAAATACTTCAAAAATAAATAAACTGACTGGCCAAAAAACTTTAAATTTAAGACTACAAACTGATAAAGGAAATAACCACACTCGCTTCAACTTTCTTACTGATGTTCTTTCCAAAATCATCAAGTTACACATCCACATCATTATTCAACAATACAAAACCTTGTGTAAGTGAGATCAAGAATGTACAAAAATAAGTCTTACTAAAGTCACTATTGTTCAACAGTTTGCTATTTTACATTTTAAGTATAAGATCTCAATCTCAAAATTGCCTCTGATTATCAGGCAAATAGCCATCAACGATTTGGTAAGTTGAATGATGTCGCTTTCCTGAACAAATCATACTCGGTGTGGTATAATTATGCTGCTGTGACATGAAGATCATCACTTATGATTCCCGTTTGACAAAGTATTATGATGTGTCCGAAGTGGCAGCTAAGGTGGCTCAGAATCTTTACATGCCAACTGCAAATTGTTTGAATGCTTTCATCCTATAATATGATCCAGAAAGAAAAGAAAGTTACATTTAAATTGAAGTTTTTAGCCTTTTAGATTTTAGCAGGCTATAGAGACAAAACAACATTTTGATGGATACTGATTTGGCTTACAATACCATTCCAACCAAGTGTCGTTCAGCACCAAACTATATTTAACCATAAAACACATAAGTTAACAGCATTTTCACAGCTCAATTTACATGCCAACAATTACCAGAGCCTCATATAAATGCATGCCTTCAAGTTAAGGTACATAGACTGAATATATTGTTTTACCCAAGTATCAAAGAAAGAACCATTAAGAAGAATCTACTTATACCTTGAAACACTTCCGCTGGTGTTTTTATGGTCCAGGTTGACAACACATTGCTGCGTTGGTGTGGTTCATTATCAATACCTATATTATATTACAAATAAGAACAAGATCACATTATTACCAACTTCACAACTACAAACACTGTGACCTACTGTTTAAATAACAGTGTCCTTTTGCAAACTGAAATCTTAACGTTTAGCCTGTGCAAGTGGTCACTTAACATGACATTATCATTTAAATACATCACATTACAAGGGCAGAAGTTGTTGATGTACATGTACATCAATGAGTATCAATATGTGCACCCATTTTTTGTCTTTATCAAATTACTGGCAAACAAAAGTATGACAAACAACATTTTGTATTACAATAATATAAGGTACTTCAATCTAGATCTTACTTTGAAAAACTATTATTTAAATTGGTGACAGATCCATGTAAAAGCCAAAAATGTATTCATTGTTTATTTTGACAGCAGGATACTGCTTCTTGTAATGAATAATGACACATGAACAAATAATGACACATGAACAAAGTCACAATCAACAAGCTCTATTTGACCAAGGATAACAAACACTTTTTGTGTATAAGAAATGTCTAACAAAAATCTGTTCTTTAATGGATTTTTCATATTATCAAATCAAGCTTGATAGCTTTAAAAAAATCTTACCTTCAAATTCGATTAGTGACTATGGTGATATGTAGATGCAAACATACTTGGATGTTGGTCTGTGGCTTTGAACCGTTGTGAGTCACTTCAAACTTCATGGGCCATGTTGACCGACAGTAAAATATATCAGTAAAATACATCCAACTGATTCAAGAGATTTTTCCAGAATGACCTGAATTCAACGACAAGCGGAATATATTAGATATGAATCCAAAACAGACTTGCTGTTTTTCGATCACACACTTACAGAGGAGATCTTATCAAATGTAAATAATAACATTCTATTCATACCTCGGCACACCTCCATTGATGGTTTTGTGGTCCAGGTTGACAAGAGAACACAGCAAGAGAGTGAATCTTCACGCTTCCCATCAACAGCAACAGTCCGTAATTCCTCATGATGTCACCTGGAAAGAAATGTTATATTATTATAATAAGGCTAAAATAAATAACACAGGACATTGTGTAAACAAAACATATCATTTTGAATACCCTTCTCCAATGCTTTTCAAAAAGATTCATGAAAAGCCCTGTAACATCATCACTCATGTTACTTCACAAGGTAGCTCCGTTTTGTATGGACGCTTTGTTGCAGAATGGAGGTATAACAAAGCAAACTCGCCCACATGAAGTCAAAGTATTGTCATTTTGACTCACGCCCTCACTGGCAGATGCGTTTCTAGTTTTTCAAAACCTTCAGGTTGGAGCATAACTTTTTTATAGATAATTCTGAACAAATCAGAAGTCTCAAACTCAAGATAACTTGAAGTAACAGGCAGGATTGTTTTAAGGGGTGAAAATGATTTGATGACTTGATCTCCACATTACCAGCTACATCTTTTCATCCACCAGGGAGACAGGAATACTTGTGTAGCCAGGCACCCTTCCAATGTTGTCATCTTGGCCCTTACTCATCGGAGCACAAACACAGACTCCTGAAATACATGTCAATCAAGCCAACAATTATATTATTCACATCAAATATTCATCACTGTACCTTGAATATTTGGTTCCTTTTTGCAGGGTTATAATCTGCACCCTTTTGTGCCAGATCGGTATCACAATCACCTAAAAACAGCTCAGTGATTATGTCATCATTACAAATCATTTACAGACGATTCTAATTTGATCATCTGATGATCACCACAGTAATATTGTTTTGAATTTTTTTGTCACACTCCTCATAGCTCAAAAAAATACTTGAGAAGGATGGAACTTTGTGAAATGATAACATGAACAAAACCTACCTCTTTGAAGTACAGACCGACTCATCTGGACACAGTTACAGGTCGATCCGTAAACTCACTTGTGTTGGTCAGTCAATGTTCCATCCCAGTCATCATCAAACAGCCAATCTATATAATATATCAAATACAACTGAGAGAAAACAAAATCTGAATTATATATGGCTTTAGCTGCCGGTGATGTTTTAAACAAACTAAGAATTACACAAAAAAGAAAACAAAATTTGATACGATTTACCCTCCTTCCTGATCGTTAGTAGTACACTGCATCAATACTAGTTATCCAGATACCCTGGACAATCAAAAAACAAAGTTGAAATCCTT
Organism: Leptasterias polaris; assembly: GCA_037783415.1. Lineage (NCBI taxonomy): Eukaryota > Metazoa > Echinodermata > Asteroidea > Forcipulatida > Asteriidae > Leptasterias > Leptasterias polaris. The sequence goes on from JAZGTN010000235.1 coordinate 54,529, forward strand.
CTCATTAAAATGCAAGAACACAGTTTTGGATGAACAGGATGTATGTAAAAAGAATGGATACTTTCAGAGTTGTGAAACATGATTTACAAACAAACAAAATCACTCCGTCAAGATGGTTTTGTTCACGACAGTCACAATAACCAACCAGCCAAACTTAATAACATAAAACACAATGACTGACACAAACATTCAAAATCAAACATTGAATTTGGAATGATGGAAACAAATATATCAAAAGTCATCACAGTTTCCAACTGATACCAACAATCTGTATTCTAAATGCAGATCAATATAGTGACTTATTTACAGTGACAGGGCAACTTATTCAACAATTTAACATTTGATGTTTTTTGAAGTCTTTAAGAGATTTTTCCAGAATGGCCTGAATTCAACGACAAGCGGAATATATTAGATATGAATCCAAAACAGACTTGCTGTTTTTTCGATCACACACTTACAGAGGAGATCTTATCAAATGTAAATAATAACATTCTATTCATACCTCGGCACACCTCCATTGATGGTTTTGTGGTCCAGGTTGACAAGAGAACACAGCAAGAGAGTGAATCTTCACGCTTCCCATCAACGGCAACAGTCCGTAATTCCTCATGTCACCTGGAAAGAAATGTTATATTATTATAATAAGGCTAAAATAAATAACACAGGACATTGTGTAAACAAAACATCATTTTGAATACCCTTCTCCAATGCTTTTCAAAAAGATTCATGAAAAGCCCTGTAACATCATCACTCATGTTACTTCACAAGGTAGCTCCGTTTTGTATGGACGCTTTGTTGCAGAATGGAGGTATAACAAAGCAAACTCACACACATGAAGTCAAAGTATTGTCATTTTGACTCACGCCCTCACTGGCAGATGCGTTTCTAGTTTTTCAAAACCTTCAGGTTGGAGCATAACTTTTTTATAGATAATTCTGAACAAATCAGAAGTCTCAAACTCAAGATAACTTGAAGTAACAGGCAGGATTGTTTTAAGGGGTGAAAATGATTTGATGACTTGATCTCCACATTACCAGCTACATCTTTTCATCCACCAGGGAGACAGGAATACTTGTGTAGCCAGGCACCCTTCCAATGTTGTCGTCTTGGCCCTTACTCATCGGAGCACAAACACAGACTCCTGAAATACATGTCAATCAAGCCAACAATTATATTATTCACATCAAATATTCATCACTGTACCTTGAATATTTGGTACCCTTTTGTGCCAGATCGGTATCACAATCACCTAAAAACAGCTCAGTGATTATGTCATCATTACAAATCATTTACAGACGATTCTAATTTGATCATCTGATGATCACCACAGTAATATTGTTTTGAATTTTTTTGTCACACTCCTCATAGCTCAAAAAAATACTTGAGAAGGATGGAACTTTGTGAAATGATAACATGAACAAAACCTACCTCTTTGAAGTACAGACCGACTCATCTGGACACAGTTACAGGTCGATCCGTAAACTCACTTGTGTTGGTCAGTCAATGTTCCATCCCAGTCATCATCAAACAGCCAATCTATATAATATATCAAATACAACTAAGAGAAAACAAAATCTGAATTATATATGGCTTTAGCTGCCGGTGATGTTTTAAACAAACTAAGAATTACACTAAAAAGAAAACAAAATTTGATACGATTTACCCTCCTTCCTGATCGTTAGTAGTACACTGCGTCAATACCAGTCATCCAGATACCCTGGACAATCAAAAAACAAAGTTGAAATCCTTCTCATTAAAATGCAAGAACAGAGTTTTGGATGAACAGGATGTATGTAAAAAGAATGGATACTTTCAGAGTTGTGAAACATGATTTACAAACAAACAAAATCACTCCGTCAAGATGGTTTTGTTCACGACAGTCACAATAACCAACCAGCCAAACTTAATAACATAAAACACAATGACTGACACAAACATTCAAAATCAAACATGGAATTTGGAATGATGGAAACAAATATATCAAAAGTCATCACAGTTTCCAACTGATACCAACAATCTGTATTCTAAATGCAGATCAATATAGTGACTTATTTACAGTGACAGGGCAACTTATTCAACAATTTAACATTTGATGTTTTTTGAAGTCTTTAAGAGATTTTTCCAGAATGGCCTGAATTCAACGACAAGCGGAATATATTAGATATGAATCCAAAACAGACTTGCTGTTTTTTCGATCACACACTTACAGAGGAGATCTTATCAAATGTAAATAATAACATTCTATTCATACCTCGGCACACCTCCATTGATGGTTTTGTGGTCCAGGTTGACAAGAGAACACAGCAAGAGAGTGAATCTTCACGCTTCCCATCAACGGCAACAGTCCGTAATTCCTCATGATGTCACCTGGAAAAAAATGTTATATTATTATAATAAGGCTAAAATAAATAACACAGGACATTGTGTAAACAAAACATATCATTTTGAATACCCTTCTCCAATGCTTTTCAAAAAGATTCATGAAAAGCCCTGTAACATCATCACTCATGTTACTTCACAAGGGAGCTCCGTTTTGTATGGACGCTTTGTTGCAGAATGGAGGTATATAACAAAGCAAACTCGCACACATGAAGTCAAAGTATTGTCATTTTGACTCACGCCCTCACTGGCAGATGCGTTTCTAGTTTTTCAAAACCTTCAGGTTGGAGCATAACTTTTTTATAGATAATTCTGAACAAATCAGAAGTCTCAAACTCAAGATAACTTGAAGTAACAGGCAGGATTGTTTTAAGGGGTGAAAATGATTTGATGACTTGATCTCCACATTACCAGCTACATCTTTTCATCCACCAGGGAGACAGGAACACTTGTGTAGCCAGGCACCCTTCCAATGTTGTCATCTTGGCCCTTACTCATCGGAGCACAAACACAGACTCCTGAAATACATGTCAATCAAGCCAACAATTATATTATTCACATCAAATATTCATCACTGTACCTTGAATATTTGGTACCCTTTTGTGCCAGATCGGTATCACAATCACCTAAAAACAGCTCAGTGATTATGTCATCATTACAAATCATTTACAGACGATTCTAATTTGATCATCTGATGATCACCACAGTAATATTGTTTTGAATTTTTTTGTCACACTCTTCATAGCTCAAAAAAATACTTGAGAAGGATGGAACTTTGTGAAATGATAACATGAACAAAACCTACCTCTTTGAAGTACAGACCGACTCATCTGGACACAGTTACAGGTCGATCCGTAAACTCACTTGTGTTGGTCAGTCAATGTTCCATCCCAGTCATCATCAAACAGCCAATCTATATAATATATCAAATACAACTAATTTTTTATTATTATTTTATTCGGCAATTAAAAACAAATACATGTAACATAGAAAATACAAGTAAATCGATTAAAAGCCAAGGATAGCCCAAAAAGCTGAGTAAACGGCTTATTTCCATCGGGGTCCTTAAAAAACACAGAAAAAGCACAAAAACAAACAGAACACAACAACAAATGACAACATTTCACTGCTCTTAACAATTAAAAGAGAAAAATTGAACATTAACAGGTAATATGAAGTCAATTCAATTCATGCACTCTGTCCCTATCTAATGGTGAAACTACCCCTTTGAGAAAATTTAAGTATATTGGGAGGAGAGATGTTTTTTTACTGCTCTTTTAAATTGATAGTGACTCTTAGAACATTTGATGCTATTAGGAAGTAAATTCCATTCATGAATCCCAGTATAAAAAAAATTATTGCACTCTGACCCTTTTATTCTAGGAACAACAAAATTGGAGGAACTACCCCTTGTAAAATAACTATGCATATCTGAAACCTTCCTGAAATTTTGATAGAGATAGTCTGGTGCCATGTCATGAAAAATTTAATAAACATGGTTTAGCTTGAATTGTGTAACCCGGTCATTAACGTTTAACATGCCCAACTTGCTTAATTCTGTTTGACCAATGTGTGATCTAGAATCCATGCTTAAAATAAAACGGACTAATTTGTTTTGTGTGACTTGCAGCCTTTTTTTCAATTTAACCGACAATGTAGAGAACCAGGAAGAACAACAATAATCAAAATGACATTGAATGAGAGCAGAACAGAGTGTTTTGCGAGATCTCTCATTCAAACAGTTGGCATGTCTGTAAAGGAAACGTAATCTAGCACCGGCCTTTTTAATCACAGAATTTGCAATGTTCTCACCAGTTAGACTCTGATTAAGTGTAATGCCCAAATATTTAATTGAGTTTGAGGGAGTAACAGTCTTCCCAAAACAAGAAACCTCAAATTTATCTACATTGCTTAATTTCTTCTTAGATCCAAAAAGAATAGACTCAGTTTTGCCGAGGTGCAAAGACAGTTTGTTGTCAATCAGCCACTGCCTGCAAGATTCAAGCTCCCTACTCAAACTGTCGGCTATAACTTCAGGATCCTTACCAGAAATAAACAGGGCACTATCATCAGCATACAATATCAAATTAGATTGGACACTCATTTTCATATCATTCACATAGCAGAGGAAAAGTAGAGGCCCTAAAATACTACCCTGTGGGACACCACAAGTTATTCTCATTGGTTGAGATTCCATCTGATTTACACTGACAATTTGCTGCCTACCTGAGAGATATGATTGAAACCAAAAAATAGAATCAGAATGAATACCCATAGCCTGCAGTTTCTGGCATAAAATCACATGGTCTACAGTATCAAATGCCTTCTGCAAATCCAATAACACCATACCTGTATAATTGCCTTTAGCCATCTGTGATTGAATGTAATCAGTTAGGTGAATCAAGCTAGTGTCGGTTGAATAGGAACTTCTAAACCCAGATTGTAAATTATAAATGAGGTTACTGTCAGTGAGATATTTTTTCAACTGATTGTACACTGCTCTTTCCAAAAGTTTAGATATTGCACTTAGTATACTGACCGGTCTGTAGTTGCCTACATCAGACCTAGAATTTTTTTTAAATAATGGCCTAACTCTAGCGAACTTCAGTTCAGTGGGAACAGTATTACTTGAAATGGACAAATTAATGATGAACGAAATAGGGTCACTTAGTACATTAGCACCATCTTTAAGAAATTTAACCGGTATATTGTCTGGACCTGTACTCTTATTAGAATTCAATTTGAGAATTTCCTTATGCACGAAATCAGTAGCTACAGCAGAAAGCTCAAAGCAATCAGGAGTAACGCCTTTACTTTCATAGTAGTCCTTGAAGGCTCTAGATTCAGTACCAAAGATATTTTTGGCACAGGGAAGTTTCTCCACCAAATCTGAGGCAACTGAAGTGTAGAACTTGTTGATGTAGTTCGCCACTTTATTTGAATCAAAACAGAGCTCACCATCAATTTTAAGAACTCTAGATTGGCCCTTAGTCTTACTGCTGTACCCAAGTGATTTAAACTGATGCCACAGATTTTTAGGATTATTTCTGTGTTCCTCGATCTTATTACTGAAATAGTTACCTTTAGCAGATCTAACATCCCTCTGGATCTTATTTCTAATTTGACAGTAGGCTGTATAAAGAGCAGTCTTACTTCGATCTTTCTGAAATGTGTTCAGGAGTTTGTCTCTAAGCCTGATATTCTCAAGAATCTCATGATTAAACCATGGCTGCGTCCTCGTCTTTAATCTAATCTCCTTGTTCGGAGCAACAGTGTCAATAATTTGCAAAAGAGTAAAATGAAAGTTCTCATAAGCCTGGTCGACACTGCCGCAATACACATTAGACCAGTCAGCTGAGGACAACCTCAGTATGAAATCATCCGCACTGTAGCTCCTAAGAGATCTAATCTTGGTGACATTGTGACCAAGACTATTTGGACTTTTTACCACCTTACGTGTACAATATGTAAGAAAGTGATCACTCAGACCCAAGCTTACGGTTCCCGATTGACATATCCTACCCTCCCGGTTACAAACAATGTGATCAAGTAAGGTTGAACAAGAATCTGTGACACGGGTTGGATCCCTGATCAATTGTTTATAATCGAACAAGTCCAGAATACTTTTGTAATCTTTAAACAAGCTACAATTTTGCTGAAGGTAATTGATATTGAAATCACCCATGATAATTGTTTCGCAATTTGACCCAATAGTTGAAATAGTGTTTTCAAAATGTTCAAGAAAGTTCTTGTCTTTGGGAGGTCGATAACAAACGCCAATTGTTATAGGTTTAGTCTTGGGCAATAGTAGATCAAACCAAATTGTCTCTATGCAGTCTTTCATTAAATCCTGTCTTTGGTTGAAGGCAAAGACATTCGTGATGTACACACAGACTCCTCCACCATGCCGTGACCTATCGTGGCGTAGTACTGAGTATCCATCAATCATGATTTCAGCATCTGGTACAGAATCATTCAGCCATGTTTCGGAAATTCCAATAATGGCGGCTTTAGTTTTCAGGGCAAGAATTTTTAATTCTGGAAGATTTGGTATAAGCGATCTTGCATTTAAATGAACTATGTGAATTCCTCTCTGACGAAAGCACTGGAAAAGGTCAACGTTGGCTTGATCATCTTGATTGACAGCCTCCTTGATATGACTAGCCACCGTTTCTCCGATTTGACCTTGACTAGACTCGAGTCTAGAGGTGTCAGCATTTCGAATGGCAATATGACGACGACCTGCTTTACGACCTCGTGATTTCTTCAGTAGATCTAACGTTTTCAAGGTGTCATATGTAGATTTGGATATGCAGAACTTGATCCTGCTTCTTAAAGCTTTCAGTTCATTTGGAGTGTAGGCGAGTCGCTGGTAGTCTGCGGACATGTAGGTATGAGGTCCTGGATTTTTTAACACATCCATGAAGATAGTTATATCCGTAGGTGGGTCATGGCCAGGGATGGACATGCAGAGGTATCCATGTTTCAACCATTTAAACGCTGCTGACTTTGAAGAACAGAAACCAGAAGCACAAAGTCTAAACTTTACAGCAGTTGGTAGATTGACAGGTCTGGACCCAGCAAAAATAATCATTGAGGCATGATCATAATAATGCCCATGTTCCTGGTAGCGTTTTAAAACTGGGCAAGATGAAGAAGTCATCAAATGTGCACTGGTAAACACAGATTGTAACTGGCATTGTATAAGCAGTGTGATGAACACAAGTGTGTTGACAAGTCTCATGGTGGCCATTAAGAATGGTACAGAGTTTGAAGATGTAGATTACTTACATTGAAAAACCACGGTACGAAGATGAGCAGAAAACAACAAAGCACAGTTTAAAAGCTCCCATGCGTGGTGGTGAAGACAAGGCTTGTTGAACGTGAGCAGCTTGTGGAACGTGAACGTTAACGTAAACGTGAACAGCCATTGACAAAGTACATGTACATTACATCCTTGGAGATTGCATTCACTGCATGCATGCATGTACGTATGTACATCTTAATGTATATGACACACCATTTTCCTTCGACCATCCAACGGGAAAAATCGTCAAAAACTAACTTACAGTTCAGACAATGATCGACATAAAAAGACTAAAAAGACGGCAAAGAGCATCCAAAACTGTACAGTAAAAAATAGAGCGTTGATGTACACACAGAAACAGGATTAGGACGGATTAAAAACTGCACAACTATAGACAGATAAAAACAGCAGGCAGCCGGTAAACAGCGCCCTCACACCTCCTAAGAGAAAACAAAATCTGAATTATATATGGCTTTAGCTGCCGGTGATGTTTTAAACAAACTAAGAATTACACAAAAAAGAAAACAAAATTTGATACGATTTACCCTCCTGTTTTGAATTTTTTTGTCACACTCCTCATAGCTCAAAAAAATACTTGAGAAGGATGGAACTTTGTGAAATGATAACATGAACAAAACCTACCTCTTTGAAGTACAGACCGATTCATCTGGACACCCTTCTCCAATGCAACAGTCCGTAATTCCTCATGATGTCACCTGGAAAGAAATGTTATATTATTATAATAAGGCTAAAATAAATAACACAGGACATTGTGTAAACAAAACATCATTTTGAATACCCTTCTCCAATGCTTTTCAAAAAGATTCATGAAAAGCCCTGTAACATCATCACTCATGTTACTTCACAAGGGAGCTCCGTTTTGTATGGACGCTTTGTTGCAGAATGGAGGTATAACAAAGCAAACTCACACACATGGAAGTCAAAGTATTGTCATTTTGACGCACGTCCTCACTGGCAGATGCGTTTCTAGTTTTTCAAAACCTTCAGGTTGGAGCATAACATTTTTTTTGATAATTCTGAAAATTACTGAAAATGATTTGATGACTTAATCTCCACATAACCAGCTACATCTGTTGCATCATCTATAGATTACAGTTATGCATGAATATTCAGGTTCTATTCTTGAACTTGAAAATGAGTAGATGTCATTCTCCTCATTGCATACACACCTCCAATGTCTTCATGGTCCAGGGAAGGTCAATGTGTAGTTTTCACTGGACTCCGTATTTCCAAGGAATACTTGTACTTGCTCAAAGGCAGATGGTTCGGCATTTCATCATTGCAGTAAAAAAAAAAAAAAAAAAAACAATCAGAAATTTTGCAATTCGAAACTGAATTACATGTAGTTTGGGATTATTTGAGGTGCATGAAAATGGTGTGAGGTGGTTATTACATGACCCACTGAGGAACAGTGATGATGCCAAGTTGTTGATGAAATATTAAAATGTTACATGAAGATGAAAAATGCAAGCATGATGGGAAGTGAGCTTAGTTTATGTAGATGTTAAGTGATGGTTAAGATGGAAGTGAGCTTGTTAATATCATGCAGGGTGGTGCAAGTTTAGTGTTTAAGTAGTTTAGTACTTCAGAAAGATTGCTGAAGTTACAGAAACAACCTTACCTTGGTTACATTGATGCTCCAAGCAGAGGCTTTTCAAAACAGGAGTTAAGTGGTTGCAGGGTCTGTCCTGAGAGCATGTTACAGATAAGGACTCCGATCCCATGATGATGTTCCCACACTCAGTCACTGCCATGTATGAAAAAAGGTGACATTTTCAAATTTGTGAAACTTATAGAGGGCACTACTCAGCGGCGACCACCACTGGAATTGTTGTGCTCCGTCGTGCAACTTTTGCACTAAGTTTTTACCTTTCTGCCTGTGTTTGGTGTACCTGTTTTTATATCATCATGTTCCCGACAGTGGCAAGATCAGTTTGGCCCCCTGTTTTTGCTGAACCTTTTGCTGCTTCGTTAATTTTAACTCCATATCCTCTGACAAGATGGAAGACAGTTGGCCTTTCTTTTGGCTCTGGACACTTTTAAGGCAAATGTTATGTTATGCTGCAAGGCCATTCTAGTGGACAGGCTTACTGAACCTAAGTTGAAAATTGTGTCTGTTAAAACATAAAATAACTAAATCAATCAAATCAATACAAAACACGAGTATAAATATGTAGCCCACTAATAACATTATCTTTGGTTTTAAAAGTCCTACTCTGCAATCTGGGGCGTTATATATTGTTTCATCTTTTTTTTTTTTATTGATCTCAAGTAAAAAACAAATTAAATAAAAATAAAAAATATATATATAAACATGATTTTTAAAGGGAAGCAAAGTTTTAAAAGGTATAGTTTCGTACAGCGCTGACTCTGCTTGATTTCCACTGTTGGAAAAAATGAAATACCCACATTACATCTACACCATCATGCTGTTTTCCTGAGCCTGTTACAAAAGTCCATTGTGTAAAATTTGCTGTCTCTCTAAACACACACCACATCAAGTGTATTTGTAATGTGAATGCGGGTATAAAACGGGTGTACAGTGTAGTAAAAATGATAAATCATTATGAAATGTGATTTTTACCTCGTCATCAATGAATTAATACAAAATTTAAACGAACTAAAAATATCACAAATTCTTTATAAAAATACCCCCAAAATGCTTTCCGTGTCATAACAGGTCACTTTGTACAGAGAATGTTTTATATCAAGTTCTTCTTCCCTTTCGCCTGACTGGGCCTAGTGAAAAGGAAACCGCACTCCAGTATTTTACAATATTGTTCACTTTATGCAAGGTATAATAAGCCATCAATGCATCTGGCGTCTTTTTGATGCCCTATTTTATTGTTGAACAGCCTGAAAAACTAATTGACGCCCTTGAAGACGCCCCGTGTATTATTTGGCCAAGTAATTTTGTGTGTACACCCGGTCTACAAAAATACTACATCAGAATCCAGTGCTGCCGATTTTGCTGACATTATTTAAAATGTTAGCCCTGCTAGACACTATCCTGGGAGAATGATTGACACTCTTAGTCCTATTAAGATCCAATTACCCTTAACTAAATCCTCTGTAGTTTGTTACATATTGTTTCAGTTTGTATTTAACTTTTGCTTTACCCAAAAGCCAATTCAAGCTGCCTGTGCAGTGTCTCTGTGGTTTTTATGACCTGGTTTTGTGGCACTTAGGATCCGAGTGGGTAGTTCTATCATGGTGGTGTGTTGTCTGCTGGCCTTTAAGTTATACTTTCCACCGGAATGGGGACCAAACTGATTTACTTATCGCACTGAGCACAATATCACTTTGTCCAGACAGGTGTGAGATGTACACCGCATTACACTTTCATTATGCCCAAAACCTTGATTGCGCTCGGCGCGCTGAGAAAATCAGTTTGGTCCCTATTTTTAGATTGCAGCAGTTGATCGTATAACTGTTGTGGAGTTATGTGAAAAAAAATTCACATCCACGACTTGAAAAGCAATCAACTTTCCTTACAAATCTGTGATACATGTCTTTAATAAATATTCAGCAGTAGGGCTATGTACAATACAACTACAAGTATAGTATAGTTTCATGATCCACAACGGGCACAAATTGTTTGCAAAGGTGCTAGGGCCAAGGATACGGAGTGGATTGGCCCTATTCATGGGGCTAGGAGTAGGACAACCTTAGACAAAATCAAAGTATGGTTCAGGGGTAGGCCTTCTGTATGTAAAATAGTGGAGGAGTAATTCTAATATTCCTCCATGGTAAAATTAAAAAGAAAGTGTTGATTTAAATGTATTGCCTACAATCTTTAAAACATGTACTTCCTTAGGATGTATTATTTTCAAAAAAATTCCCGCCGGGGTTTGCATCTCTCGGACCCCTGTCAGAAACGACAGCTGCGACGAATTGCACCAAAAATTTGGACTACCCGTTTTACGATCCAGTAAAATGTGAACACCTTTTTCAATTACTGGCTAAAACTTAAAAGCCTGCAGCTAGTGCACATTTTGACAAAGTTTCTTTATAAATTGACATCATACGTACATTGTGCTAGACTGAGAATATGGACGATTCCCTTGCTAGATAGATGGCTAACGAATTCTCAACACAGACGGGAGGGTTACATGTTGCTGTCTCGAAGTTGTTGCATGGTTGTGTCTCCACTTAAACCTAGCGCGCACGTCGTAAAGAAAATCCCTACGCAATCATGACAATGGGACAAAAGACGCATTCACTCGCCCAAACCGAAAAAGCACATTCCTTACCAGCCACTCCCTCCAATAGCGCAGATGGGACAATAGCAGACTTGTTGAATACAACTACAAGAAGTATTTCCAAAAAAGCCTCCTTTCATCCACTCGACCCCGATAGTTTCCAAGTCAAATGATGAATATAGAATTATCTTTCACACAAGGCTAGGTAGAGGGCGCACTTCAAAATTCGTGATTCATAAAATTTAACCATGGAGTTGGGAGGCCTACCTCCATGATTTAACCAAACAATAACCAGGCGCGGATCCAGGGGGGGTGGGGGACCAGGGGGCACGTTCCCCCCCGGGTAAAATTTGATTTTTGATTTTTTTTTGATTTTTTTTTTACTAACTGCCTGCTTAAAACTTAGCCACAAGTGTGTGTGTGGTGTCTTTTCCCCAAGAGACAGGATGGATTTCTTTTTCATTCTACTATGCCTATCAAATTTGTTTCTTTCTGCAAAAATGAATCTTTCATGATATGTCACTTGTAATTGCTTAGATTTGCACGATAACATAAGCGTTTGAAACCTGACGTGCCAATTTGTCCTGGATACAATATTTCGTGTCGTTCTGGCATTCAAGTGTAAAGACTACACTAAGCTTGAACTATATTTTTTGAATGAATATGCATGAAACCAGATATTGCAGTGACCAGATCCAAACGCGAGATTTGTGGGATTAAAATTTTCTTTGAGTAAAATTTGAAGATTGGTATGGATCAGAAGTGCTTAAAAAGTGTGTCTATTTCTCGGTTTCAGGCACACAGAGGCTTGGTTTTTCACCCCTCAAAATGCCAAAAGCTCATCAGAGCTTCCGGGGGCTTCCCTGGATCCGCCCCTGATAACCGATACCGCTATTTCAAATACTGTCAAGAAAATACCAACAGCTATAACATCTTAGGAACTATCTTGGTTTTCTTTGTTGAAAAATCAAGTGATGCCGAGTAAATATTAAAATGTTGTGCTTGTACAAAGCTTAGTTCAGCACATTTTTCTGTATAATTTTATTGAAAATGGTATATCATGTAGGTCCCACAACACACGAGCAAATTTTTTTTTTTTTCTAGAAAATCACAAGAGGAAAATGTGAGCCAAAGTGTTCTTGTCAAAACACCCCCACAACACATAGGCTCATGTTTTTTTAAATGTTGACCCAGTAAATCAGGACTTCTCTTTGTTCTCCCATTTTTCATCTAATTCTCTTTTCTTAGCGATGCCCCTCATTTTTGTTATTTTATTACACACGAAAGTAAAGGGGGGACACCCAGATTACTTGGTATCAACAGGTAGACAGACTTGCACACACACAGGAATAAAACCTGCAAAAGCAATTATCCATTAAACTGGAGCCAAAAGTTGATGTATTTTTCCAAAACAAAACCAACAATCTTGGAATTTTCTTGAAGATTTTGAGTCTACATTTATTGATTAAATTTCCTGGAAAAGGGACATGAGAAAAGCAACATTTACGAAAAGTTTTTCCAGAATTTATCACTCAATTTTTTACAGAATGAAAGATAGCCTTTTACCCATTTTTCTGTTCTCAATCTGTGTCATCGCATCTATGGTGATCGCGTAAGTAGTGGAATGTTTGTCATCCAGCAGGGTACTTTGAGCAAAAATTACGTCATTACGATGTGGTTTATTCTCGTCTGAGTGGTGTATAGCTCTGAAAACAGCATGGCGGTTACTTGGCGATTTGACTTGTGTGCTCATTTTTCTGGAGAGTAATAGATGACCAAAGCACACTTGTCAAAATATCAAGTTTTCATAGCCACTACATGTCGCATGTTTTTAGTACATCACAATGTTTCAAGATACCAGAAGTAGAGCAGTTTAAAACAAATCAAAAGTCAAAGAAAACACAGGCATTAATAAACCAGCAGCACAGATTATTTAAATTCAATGAAGTTTTATTTCAAGGAGGGAAAATGATGGTTACAAGATTTGCTACATTCACTTGTTGGTATATTGTTATTTTATAAGTGTATTATTAAATAACTAGGGCAAACTTCATAGAGCTGCGAAGGCATACAGTTTGGGACATAGAATTTACTTACCAGAATAGCATATCACACATACCATCTTTGACTGGTTTCCTGCTGAGCTCTGCTAAGCAGCTAATGTTCTGCTTTCATTAAGCAGCAAAGCATATGCCCTTGGCCCAGTCTCATAGAGCTGCTATACCAAGCAGAAAATATTTCAAAAAAATATCTGCTTAACAAAAATAATCAGCAGAAAACCAATCACAAACAGTGATATAACATGCTTTGGTTGGTAACTGTTTCGTGCTTAGTAATCATTCTTTTTGCCTAATCAGCACTTCGAAATTGAGCCCTGATTCCACAGTGCACAGAGAGAATTTCAACAAGAGTAAATTCCTTGGACCATTTATGAACAAAATTAAGTTTTAAAATTTGCCTTTAAATCATAGAACCTACACTATGAGTGTGGGGCTGCATTGAACAAATTCTTATTGGAAAACATTTTAAATTAATTAGTCTTCTTTCTTTACAGTAATTTCATTTTATTATAACATACAATGTGTTTACAAGAGTTATTACGTTAAACTGTAGTAAAAAATAAATATAGGTAGGCCTACTTATTAAAAGTTGGTATAAAATACTAATATACAAAACAAAATTGTTTTACCAAGATCTGTCTATAAAAATGGACACCCCTAAAAGTTGTCATTTTGAATGAGTTTATTGTGTTGAAATTTGAAATATAAATAAACTTAAAGACAGCGTACAGAATTATAATATTATCAGCTCTTATACAGGCCAACGCAATTCCAAAAAAGATCATTGTAATTGGTTATTATCACTATTTTTACCATTAATTCATTACAAACTCCTCACAGAAATACACATTGCCGGAAAAAACCCACTGAAGATGAGCAGATGGCATTTCCAGAACCCAAAACGCACTACTGCTTATTTTGAATGCGTCAATCAAAATAAACACACATATTATCATACACAAAATCCTGGACAACAACATAAACTGTTTTTTTGTTTTCAGTAAGATTTGCTCACTTTATTTGATGTGGTGGTGTGTTTTTAGAAAACTACATGATTGGAATAAATTGATGCCTACTCCAGGGGCGGATCCAGGATTTTCCAAACGGGGGGGCGTGAAAATTTACCAAGCAGCAAATGGTGAATGCAATTTGTGGATCCTACAAGCGCGTAACGCGAAGCCCTTACGGCATGGGCCGGTTCCGGGGCCCGCTTAAATGCTCCGAAACAGTTAGGATTCTAGATGCTCTGTGGTGCGGTCTAATGCAATATCTGACCACTTTAACAAATTTTGTTTTAGCAAGATCATTATTAAAACAATATTTTCGAGTTGGAAGTCATTGATTTGAATCAGCCATCCTGAGTTATAAAAATCAAAATGCAGGCTACAATTAATACTTATTCAGGGGGAAAAAACTGTTGGGTGAGACAAACGATAGTGCAATTTTTAATATAATTAACCTCTTTGTCTATAAGTTTTCACATACTTGAGGATTAGAATGTGACACAAAAATTATATGTTACTACTGATAAGAACAAGTTGTGCTTGTCTTCAGTGACAGCGCGATCGAGCAACAACAACATTAATGTATGAAAATGTGAGGGTAGGCCTAGAGGCCTAGCCACCCCCCCCCCCCCCCCCCCCCTCCCCCAGCCCTGCACAATTGATAATTACCAGTTTGAAAGAAACACAACGGATATTAACCCTCTCTCTTGAATACGAAAAAAATCTGTGATTTTCTGAACAGAGTGAGACACCATGATTATACCATAGAGCAAGGACTGGTCCTTGCTCTATGATTATACGATGCTATGTCTTCACTAGCCCCATATAGAGCCAATCCACTTCGTTCGTATCCTTGCCAATTGGGCCTAGTACCATTGCAATCCTATTGTTGTGCCCGATGTAATTTTTAATCCGGGTTATAAAACTTACCGATCGAATGCTACTGTAGGCCTACTTGTAGAAAGCCCTAATGCTAAACATTTTTTTTTAAACATCACGGATTTTGGGGGAAAATTGATTGCCTTTCGAGTCGCGAGAGTGAATTTTTTGATCACGTATTAACAACTTGCGCGAGAACCATAGGCCTACTAGTTGGGTTCCCTGAACAATTTCACAACACTTATACGATCTATTGGGGACCAGACTGATTTACATAACGCGCTGAGCATAATATCTTTTGGGCAGACGGGCTTGAGATGCGCAGCTCTATGGCACCGCATTACACGTATTTCACAAAACCTTCGCTCAGCTATGGCACGCCAAAGCCGAATTTATTCAACCCTGCACGGAAACTGCGGCAACATTAAAAATATATATCACAACATAACAACAACCTCAACTACTTTGCAATGTTCGTCAACAGTAGTATTTACACTGTTCAACATTTAACAAAATTAGTGGCAACAAATTTAAATTGTGTCAACGTGATGAAAAACATGGGTCAACATTGTTACAAAATATGCTTCAACCCGCATAAAATTTATGTCAACATTTTGTAAAATTACCTGTCAACATTCACGTAAAAATACATGTCAACATTTCAAAAAAATATTTGTCAACATTGTTGTAACAAAATGTGTCAACCATGTGAACATTATATGCCAACATTTTGGAAAATATATGTCAACATTCCCTTGAAAATACATTTCAACATTTATGTGAAAACACATGACAACAATTGTAAAAAAGATATATCAAGATTCACGGACCAACGAGTTCGATTACCTCGGCGGAATGAGGTTGCAGCAGCTTTAGTCTGGTTCCAAAAATTCCCTTACGACGTCGACTCAAAATCTTCGTTTCGTCGACCGTATTCAGATACGTCGGGTCTGGTATCCAGACTACAGCTGCTTGTACGATTGCGCTTGCGCAGAGACAACCGGAATTGAGATACCGCCATGTTCAACTTCTAATCTTGGTATGTCAAAAATGAGATAATTTTGCAGGTTCTTAGCGTTTAATAAAATGGAAGACAGTGGAGTTAATTCTGATTTTTGGCTGGCACTGGTACGATTCGTGGATGGTTGCATGGTACCTAGTACCCACTTCCCTTATTAAGTACAGTCTCATTACCTGCACAATAGGTGCCAGCCTATTCGCTGATTCTCACCATGGAAACATGAACGCACATTGACTGCCGGGTGCAGCGCAGCATACTTCGCGCATGTACATGATGATGTACTCCGTCGCGGCGGTCACGTGAATGTTGGCATATATTTTTCATCGGGTAGGGTTGACACATTATTTTTGGACGAAATGTTAACACGTATTTTTAGGTGAATTTTGTAGCAGGATGGGTTGGCACATATTATTTGTCAACAGGTAGTAGGTAGTTTTGGCAATGTTGACATGTACTTTCTAGTTAATTAATCAGAACAATTTTATTTTATTTTAATGTTGACAAATATTCCGATGGAGAAGAAACTAGAGATTCAGTTTTTGTTAACTACAAAAACAAGGTGTTCGTTTTAGCCAAAACTATCAATGTTGACACATGTTTTTTCCCGCGTTGGCATATGTTTTTGAAAGAATTACTAATTGCCTCATTTTTGTTTGTTATGTTGAACGGTTAATGTTACTATTGAAACAGCTTATAAAGTTGTTGAATGTTTGTTTTAAATGTTGTGGTGTATATTTTGAAATGTTGTTGCAGCTGCCGTCTAGGGTTGAATGAATTCCGCATGTTGATGCATGTTTTTTAAAATGTTGACAAGTTTTTGTAAATGTTGGACAATAAATATTGCTGTTGACAAAAACTGTTGAAGATAATTTTTTAATGTTGAGTTGTTTTTTTAATGTTGCGGTATTTTTTTAATGTTGCCGCAGTTTCCGTGCAGGGTTGAATAAATTCCGCTTTGGCGTGCCATACTCAGCGCGCTGAGTGAATCAGTCTGGTCTCCATTAAAGTTTCAGCAGTTGATAGTATAACTGATAGGATACGAAGTGGATTGGCCCTATTCATGGGGCTACGGAGCTCCACGAGGGCCATGCCACTTATCTAGATAACGACATAATTTATCTTGCCAAGTCAACTTTTTAAAACGAAAAAGTCGACTTATCCTGATAATTTATCTCACCAAGACGACTTCCTAAAACTAAAAGGTTGACTTATCCTGATAATTTATTTCACCAAGACGACTTCCTAAAACTAAGAAGTCGACTTATACTCTCAACCCTCAACCTCCCTGATCTTACTTTATAACTCCCTTGTACTCCCCTATATAAACTACTGCAACATTGTGTGGGCACGCACCAACAATAGCAAACTTCAATCTCTGTCTACCATTCAAAGAAGAGCAATTCGTGTATGTACTTTCTCTCATCCTCGAGAACCCTCTGCTCCTCTCTTCAGACAACTAAACACTCTCACTGTTAATGACATCAATAAACTTCATATCGGGATCTTCATGTATAAACTCACTAATAATCTCCTTCCCACCACATTTTCTTCTTACTCTATACTCGTCAGTGAAATACATGATTATTCTACCAGGTCTTGTCGTAATCTCTATATTCCTTTCACTCGCACACTTTACTCTAGCAACACTCTTCGTTTCTATGGGCCGCACTTATGGAACTGTATTCATGAAGAAATTAGAAAATCGCCGTCTGTGGGTCGATTCAAGTATCATTACAAAAGATTTCTCCTCTCCCATTATGTGGCATAGCTCTCTTCTATTGTCAGCTCTCTTCTATTTTTCAGCCCAGCTCCTATCATCGCCCATTTACTTAGCCATGCTAGTCTAGACATTTTTATTTTATTGCATCCAAGCCTTTTTTGTGTTTATTTATTATTATTATATATATAGATATATATATATATATTTTATTTTTTTTGCGTCACCTGTTTGTCATGTCTCCACGTTTGTAGTTTGTCTGTCTAGGCTGTCTTCTACAAGCCTTGGCTTAATCTGACAGCCTCATACTCTCATTTATTTTGGTATACATTGATTAACTCTTTCCCCGATCTTTTGTGCTTATTATTTTGCTTATCTATGCATTATTCTGTACATATGTTATATTTTGAGAAGAGTAGTATCAAATAAATGTTGATTTGAATTGAATTGAATACTGATAATTTATCTCACCAAGACGACTTCCTAAAACTAAGAAGTCGACTTATCCTGATAATTTATCTCACCAAGACGACTTACTAAAACTAAGAAGTCGACTTATCCTGATAATTTATCTCACCAAGACGACTTCCTAAACCTAAGAAGTCGACTAATCCTGATAATTTATCTCACCAAGACGACTTCCTAAAACTAAGAAGTCGTTTTATCCTGATAATTTATCTCACCAAGACGACTTACTAAAACTAAGAAGTCGACTTATCCTGATAATTTATCTCACCAAGACGACTTCCTAAAACTAAGAAGTCGACTTATCCTGATAATTTATCTCACCAAGACGACTTCCTAAACCTAAGAAGTCGACTAATCCTGATAATTTATCTCACCAAGACGACTTCCTAAACCTAAGAAGTCGACTAATCCTGATAATTTATCTCACCAAGACGACTTCCTAAAACTAAGAAGTCGTTTTATCCTGATAATTTATCTCACCAAGACGACTTCCTAAAACTAAGAAGTCGACTTGTCCCGATAATCTCACTAACACGAGGTCTTCGCAGGGCGGTGTACGGAAGCTTAAAGTGACCATCCGCATTTCCGAGTTTCCGAGATTATTATCTCGGAAAGGTGGAATACTGAGATAAAAATCATGGAACGACAGAATTGTTATCAAGGAAAGACGGATTTCCGAGATAACTATCATGGAACGACAGAATTGTTATCAAGGAAAGACGGATTTCCGAGATAACTATCTAGTATCATGGAACGACAGAATTGTTATCAAGGAAAGATGGATTACCGAGATAACATTCATGGAAAGACAGAATTGTTATCAAGGAAAGACGGGTAACCGAGATAACTTTCCTGGAAAGACAGAACTATTATCAAGGAAAGACGGATTTCCGAGATAACTTTCATGGAAAGTCATAATAATTATCAAGGAAAGACAGATTTTTGAGATAAATCATGGAACGACAATAAGTATCGTAGAAAGAAGGATTACTGCAGACGATAGGCGGATACCGTGCATGCTCCACAAACGACTCTCGAGCTCAAACACACAAACAATACATGTTCTTTTACTGCACAAAATGGCGACTTCCAGCGATGACACTGCTGACACTGGGTGACTGCAATAAGCCCAACCGTGATGGTTAACACTTTCCTGATAGTTGGTCATTTGGAAAAACTCTTTACCCATACCACTTGGTAAAAATAATTTACTCGGTTTTAACTTATTACCAATAGATGGTCTCTTGTTCTCCATTATATTGGTTTAAAAAGTGTTTAACCAACATCGAGGCTTGATTTTAACCTTTATTTTGAGTAAGCACAACCTAATCCAAAGTGAAACCCTCCCAAATAATATTGTGAATCAATGGCCTGGGCCAACAGCTATCTTGGATTAAAGCCTAGGTTCTTTAATATGCAGTTGTTATAGCAGTTGTAAAACCTATGTGTATTAATCGCGCGCTTTCGAAAATCTTGGAATTGTTCCAAACAAACTGTCATCCCAGTTTGGAAAATCACTCCTGAAATGGGTAAAACAACATTGTTTACCTCAAGCATGCGTAACTTTTGCCCAACAGGAGGTAAAAATTAACTGAAAATGAGGTAAACTGCTCCTCGTGGAAACATTTTACCCATAATGCAAAGTGTACCATACATTCGGACATAGAAAGTCGCAGGCACAAATCACAATCAAAGATTGACTGGGTGGACGTAATTATGTTGCTGCAGGGCCGTTGATGTCTGATGTTCATGTAACCAAAGTTGCCAAGAAAGAGTTTTGGCCCTGTGGTAGTTATTCTACGAAAGCCCATTAGCGCCACAGAAAAAAATAGACATTAGGTGTTTGTCAACAAACACAAAGCTGTTCCGTGTATTATTGTTTTGATTAAGCACTCCAGACCTTTGAAGTTGGTCTGACTTTCAGATAGAAGACCCTTATTAATTCACCTTTGACATGCTCCTATTTTGACTTTAAATGTGCCTATTGTAAGAATTTAAATGTTGGTGACAAGACACCATGGCCGAGCGGATAAGAGCACCGGACTCAAGCTCTGGTGTTTCTATTCAGCAGAGTGTGGGTTCGAGTCCCGGTCGTGACACTTGTGTCCTTATTAAGCAAGACACTTAACCATTATTGCTTCGTCCTTCGGATGGGACGTAAAGCCGTTGGTCCTGTGTGTTGTGTAATGCACGTAAAAGAACCCAGTGCACTTATCGAAAAGAGAAGGGGTTTGCCCCGGTGTTCCTGGTTTGATTGGCTGCATATTGCGCCACAGCACCTTGCAAACCATTACATGGTGCTATGTAAAGAAATAGGTCTCAAAATTCAAAAAGTAGCTCCACATATATACCTTGCAGGAAAATACTGACTGTTGAAGCGCCTTGAGCGTCACTGAGTGACGGATATGAGCGCTATATAAGAAGCCACTATTATTATTATTATTATTATGTGCACTCATGGATGGCTACTTTATTCGATGACTCAGCACATGTGACATTGGTCAAGTCTCAACACAAGGTGGCGCTATAACATTTACATGAAGCATGATCATAGATTCTTACACCTATCACAAATGTTAATTTTGGTTTTTCAGCATGATCATAGATTATTACACTTATCACAATATTGTTAATTTTGGTTTTTCACCCCCAAATCCAACACTGACCGTATAGCCATGGAAAAGGTGATTTCTCCTTTCTACACCTTTCCTCAATCGGCTCTATATTTACCCTTTTGCAACCCCCACCAAGTTTTTTGTATTATACACGGTGATTTCCCGAAGTATTAATGCGTTCGCGCATAGAACCCTAATACATGTGGTTTTCAGGCGAATGGGTCCCCAGCGCAAACGCGTCTGCCACACCCGCGCAACATCGTCCCACGTTTACGGTAAAACCTGAATAAGGAACTGAGCGCTGATACACTTAGTCTTGACACAAGACGTCAAGGATCGATAGTAGATAGTGTACTGCTCAGTTACAACTCGTTGTATATATATGGATAATTCAAGTCACAAGAGGGCGCGCTATAACGAGTCTTAGCCGAGCGCAGCACACTATATCCACCATCGATCACGGACGTCTTGGGCCAAGACTATGATACCCACGACGTTCGATTATTGTGAGTAAACTTAGACTTGTGTAAGTCGACGACAGAAATGATGACTCTATGTATATTTCACAAAAAACGCAACAACACGGGTCATAAATGGGTTTAGGACTTGATCGCCAGTTGCAAAAAGGAATTAAGAGCACCGTTAAACTCGTATAGCGCCCTCAATAAAATTTCTCCTTCTCGTTAATAAACACATATCAAATTCTAGGCAGAGGTACCCATGGCGTTAAAAATTTGCCTGAGAATTTGGGTTTTTTCTACCGACAATGCTTTTAAACTGACCGTCAATGAAATCTTTCTCGTTTTCAAGAAACATTTGTGTAATCTAGGACGATAAATTTGAGCTTAATTGAAAAACTATGTTTCTAGATGTCGGATTTGTTTTCACTATCTCCATGTGTTTTGAACACTGGCGAAAACGCGCAATAAAAAACGTCATTGTGACATCGTCCATTATTTCAGGCCGAAAAGCACATCTACAGTATCCCAGAAGTTTAAAACTGAAAAAAGTAAGTTTGACGATCAGGGGTAAACTTTTTGAGATATGGTGCTAACAAGGTTGGCTAATTAAATATTCACCTCGCTGTTAAGTGGCTAAAAGAATTTTAACATTCTTATAACATTTAGAGATAAGTTTATATTCTAAGCTTCAATTTGATATGGGATCTAACTCTTTAGTATTTACAGATTAGGATATTAGGAACCAACAAAAAACGTGTACAGATGCTATGGGATTTAGGCGGAAACAAAGAAATTGAAAAATAATAAAAATCTCGACGAAAACAATAGCTGTTCCGACTGCTAGTCGGAACTGCTAATAAAATAAAATCCGTTATTACGGATTCGCAATCCGTTATTACGGATTCGCAATCCATTATTATGGTAGGGGCAAACCAAAATGATGTGACGGTATACAGCCGTTTGTGATAGTTTGCAACAGTTTGCAGGCCGACTGGAACGATTGCGTCCGCACATTGATGTCAATATGGCGGCGCTCTGTAATGAAGATGGCGACACTGTATGAATTATATTTTTTGTAAATTGGTTTTTGCTGAAATGTAGGTAAAATTTAGTCCTCGTAGTACATCACGACTTCAACTAATTGAGTTGTTACTTCAACTATACTTAAAAAAGTTAGGCAGAATAAACAATTTACCTAACGCAAATAGCGCCATCAAGGGATCCTCGAGTGGATCCGTAATAATGGATTGCGAATCCGTAATAACGGATTGCGAATCCATAAACGGATTGCGAATCCGTAATAACGGATTTAATTTTTAATTTTTAATTTTTTTGTGGCGTTAATGGGCTTTCGTAGAATAACTACCACAGGGCCAAAACTCTTTCTTGGCAACTTTGGTTACGTGAACATCAGACATCAACGGCCCTGCAGCAACATAATTACGTCCACCCCGTCCATCTTTGATTGTGTTTTACCCATTTCAGTGGTATGGGTAAACAAAAATTCCGAATGACCAAATATCAGGAAAGTTTTAACCATCACGGTTGGGCTTATTGCAGTCAACCGTGTCAACAGTGTCATCGCTAGAAGTCGCCATTTTGTGCAGTAAAAGAACATGTATTGTTTGCAGTGTGTGTTTGAGCTCGAGAGTCGTTTGTGGAGCATGCACGGTATCCGCCTATCGTCTGCAGTAATCCTTCTTTCTACGATACTTATTCTGTCGTTCCATGATTTATCTCAGAAATCTGTCTTTCCTTGATAATTATTTTGACTTTCCATGAAAGTTATCTCGGTAATCCATCTTTTTTTTTTAGTTTAGACCGGTCCACACACTGTGTTTAGTTGTACAAAAGTATCACAATAAACTTGTGAATAACTTCCACTCCCACCACACCGGACAACGGACACACCACACACCGTGTTTAGAGGACGTTGTCGGGCCGTGTTGTGGCCAACATTTCCCCGTCTGCATTCCGCGCTCGTCCTTAGCGACAATGTCGGACGTGCGGAAATGGTAGTTATTCAGAGCTACATGTAGCAACCTGTTTGCTGTTGGTTGAGGCTTCACATTCACAGAGACAACTTGAAGTGAGTCGGATCTACTCAGCTGACTGTAAGATGATTCCATGTGATGAGAACCCATCAAGTACTTTCTCCAAGAGGACCCAGGTAACCATGGTACATGTATCATGAGTAACAAACATCACCACGGTGATAAGAGATAGTGCCATTTCCTTTATCATGTCCACTACATGTAGATGACCATCTTCCTTGGAAGATGGAAGATGGCGGCGTGCATACAAGCCTTGCTTTTTGCTCTCACTTCACTGCAAGTTTTTACTGTCCTCAGTCCTCAAACTGACACAAGTTACACACCAACTGAAAGAGCTTTTTTCGCTGATCAAAATGATCACTTTTCTGATGAATTGCAAGCAAGGATGAGTGAGAAATGGAGTGTTTTTCTTCATGAAATCCAGCATGTTCAGCCAGAATTCCAGTCTACATGGTCAAGCCACTCCACGCCTGAGCGATTCCATTATGCCAGCAACCCAGCAAAGCCACTCCATTGTGTCAGCTGTCCAGCTAAGTCCTGCATGGAGTCAGCATGCCACACTGAGCTTACACAAAGGGATGTGCATGTACATGTGCAAGCATATGCACATGAACAAAGATGGCCACTTTCCCAGCATGGACAGCCCAGTAATTCTAGGCATCGCAAGTTTGGTAGAGCTAGAATTTCCTACTATCCAAACTCTACAGCAACATTTAATCTACCACTAACTCGCTCAGGAGATATTGAAACCAACCCTGGACCAATCAAGGATCCATGTGGACACTGCAACAAGCCTGTTAAATGTAACCAACGATCCCTTCTTTGTGAGAATTGCTACAATTATTGGCACCAGAAATGTATTCCAAATATGTCCATCGCTCAATACAAGGAACTTATCTCAAGTACAATAGACTGGTATTGTCCTGACTGCACCAACATACTGCCATTCTCCTCATGCAGTGACTCATCATTTCTAGATCTCTACAATGACTCGACAGTTTACAACGAACCCGCCCCACCATGCAATCAACCTGGTTCTCCTATCAAGTCAAAGAAAAACACCGTCTCTGGGCTGCTCATCAATGCTCGCAGTCTTCGAAACAAGCAGCACGACCTACAATCATTCTTAGAACTTCACCAAACAGACATCGTCTGTGTAACTGAAACGTGGCTATCGACTTGCGACACAAACACCCTATCAAACTTAGAAGGATATTCATCGTTCCGTCGAGATCGAAACAGTCGTGGTGGTGGAATCATGGCCATTATAAATGACACCTTGATCCCAACACACATAACACAGTTCAACAATAATGACATCGAGCTCCTTTGGTTGTCCGTCACTGTCAAACACTCTAAATGGATAATTGGACTCATCTACAGACCTCCCAATTCTGGCCCTGAATTCTTGCAGTCTTTGCAAGATGCCTGTGATGCCGTCCAACCGGATCTTTCCCAGTATGAAGGTGTCATATTACTGGGAGACTTCAATATAAATTGGCAGGACCAAGACAGCGCTTCCACTTCCAATCTTCGCGACATCACAGATTCCATTGCCCTGTCCCAGATGGTAGATGATGTCACTCGGCCATCAAACAACTCTGTTTCAACCGGAACTACAATAGACCTCATATTCACCAATCGACCTGACAAGTTCCTCGCAGTCGACACTGCAGCCAATCCTGTCTGCAGTGACCACCATGCGGTTTCCTTCTCGTTCCGTGCCACCAAAGCCCCTCCACCACCCACAGTCATCCGTTCAGTCCTACAGTACGCAAAAGCTGACATGTCACACATGGAAACTCTCCTGCATCTCGCACCTTGGTCTGCTTTCATGGATGACAGCAATCCCGATGCATCCTGGGAAGGCTTCATGGATATTCTTGATGCAATCATACATGACAGCATACCTCGTAAAAGGTGCCGGCGCAACAAAATCTCCCCCTGGATATCCCCTGAATTAAAGAAGCTGATTCGCCTCAAACATAGGTTGTTTAGTAAAGCCAAACAGACTGGTTCTAGTTCTGCGTGGAATAACTACAAACATATTCGTAATCAAGTCAAAAATTTTACAAAACTGGCCTACTCCAACTACGTTGATGGACTCTTTGCCACTTCAGACAACAAACGGAGCTTCTGGCGCTTCGTGCGAGACCAAAGAAAATCAAGCTCACCTCCCGCCTTTCACCATGCCGGCAAGATGATCAACAAACCTGACGTTATCGCCGAAACCTTCAACAACTTCTTCACTTCAGTCCATTCACCTGCTGTCAATAGCCAAGAAATGCCTCCTCCATGTTCCCTTGCCATCCCTGAACTTCCACCAGTTCAACTACGCTTAAGTGGTTTGACCAAATCACTAAAGAATTTGAATCCTCGTAAAGCACCGGGCCCCGACGGAATATCCCCAAGAATCCTGAAAGCCACAGCCACATCTATTGCACCACCGTTATTTCGTTTGATGAACTCGTCACTTCAACAAGGCATCCTTCCCAAAAGCTGGAAGCTGTCTAATGTTACCCCAGTTTACAAGTCCGACAGCCGAAATGATGTAACCAATTACCGCCCAATTTCCCTCACATCAGTAATTTGCAAAGTGCTTGAAAGAACTGTAGCAGATGCCATCCAAGACCACGTGTCACTGTACTGCCTAGGCAGTGCCAACCAGCATGGATTTACAGCTCGCAAATCATGCGTTACACAGTTAACCAACGCCGTCCACGACTGGGCAACCATACTGGACAAGCCTCGACCCCCTAGAATTGACATTGCCTGCTTGGACTTCAGTAAGGCATTTGATAAGATGCCCCACCACCTCCTCCTTGAAAAACTAGCTCGCAAGTTCAACGTACGTGGCCAAACATGGAACTGGATCAAATCCTTCTTGATTGGGCGAAACCAACGTGTGACATATCGCGGCTCCTTTTCATCATGGTCACCTGTCACATCCGGTATTCCCCAGGGAAGCGTTCTTGGTCCCTTATTATTTAACTTATTCATCGGTGACATATCCGATAACCTATCAACAAAGTGCCTCCTCTTCGCAGACGACACCCTCATATACCGGCCCATTACCTCCCCTGATGATGAACACGCCTTCCAATCTGATCTTGACAAACTTAACAACTGGAGTGAACAAAATGGAATGCAACTCAACCACAGGAAAACTAAAGTCATGCACATGACGCGATCTCGGAAAGCAGTAACCTTCCCACAGTACTCCCTTCAAGGAACTCCCCTTAATGCAGTCTCCACCTTCAAGTATCTTGGCGTAACATTGAACAGTACACTCACCTGGACTGATCATGTCGGTACAGTTGTTGCCAAAGCCAACAAAACCCTAGGATTTATTTGGCATATCGCAGGAAAATCATCTCCCAAGGCTCTCGCATCACTCTATCGCTCCTTAGTTCTCCCTCTACTAGAGTATGGGTTACCTGCTTGGTGCCCGTACACAACAACCCTATCAGCTAAACTTGAACGTGTACAACGGAGGGCAACTAGGATGATCCTCAAACAACACAGAGGAGCCATGTCATATGAAGACAGATTACAAGCTCTGAACTGGCTTAGTCTGGATACTCGACGGCAGAAACTCACTGTGCAGTTCATCACAAAGTGTCTCTTCAAACTCATTGACTGTGACATTGTCAAATCTACCACACTGGTCAACACTCGGCATCAAGATACGGTCTTGTTTGTTCACCACTACGCGAGAACTCTAAGCCTTAAGAACTCACCCATGCACACTTTTCCCCGAATATGGAACAACTTGCCAGTGCATATTAGAGACTGTTTAGTTCTTAAACCTTATTATGCTTTTATTAACAGTTTACATAGTCACTATCAAGGTTCTTAGAGATTGTTGTTGTTTGCCAAGCGATACACTGTAGCACATTACATGTACCTTCTGTGTTATTATTATTATTATTATTAATATTAGTATTATTCACTGTCTAATTTATCTGAGCCGTTTTTTTTTTTTTTGCTTTTTTTTTTATAATCATTTTAATTACTATTAATTACTCTTATTACTTTTATTACAAATCTACAAACACTTATTTATTACTTGATTTCATTGCTTAAATTTATTGCTGCGAATTTATTTTACTTTTGATTTATATTGTACTTTTTATTATTATTTATATATTATTTATACATATACAAACATATTTATTTTATATACCCTTTATCCTAGTCTAGGGTTGGATGAGCAGGCCTTTGGGCCACAGTGACTTTCACTTTTGTTCATCCTGGCCTCCTTAGATTGGTTTGTCTTTGTTACGCCCTCCCTCCCCCCCTCCCCCTCCAGTTATATTGAACATTAGTAACATGCATTTCAGTGAACTAAACAGCATTTGGTAAATAATCTGAGACAATAAGATAAACATTTTGAACCATGTGCATTGTTTCATTTTGTGTTTTTAACTGTAAGATCAAAAGTTAAAATTTTACAGCACATTAGAAGTTGAGTACAATTACATGAAGTTTCTATACTCGGCTTCTTTATACCATTAACACTGCAGTGAGTGAAGCTATTTTAAAAAAAACACATGTAAAACAAAGTTCAAAGTGCATATATAATGGTTTTGGTTTATTCATTCGGTTTTTTTACAATATAAGGTGAACTAACAAGTTTTTAATTTTTTAATAGACCCTTCAAGTGAGATTACAGACAAAAAATGCTTCTTGTTTATCGTATTAATACAAGATTGGTACAGATAAACACCATTTCTCAATTCTAGTATGAAATATAAATGATTATGAAGTTCATACTCAAGCCATTTCTTCTGTTAAATACTTCCCTCTACTCTAAAAATAAGTCATATTCCAAAAATACACAACAAACAAAGAACATTTTGTTATAAATGAGCTTTTTCTCATTACAAATAGAAAACACATTAAAGTTTAAACAAACTTAACTACGCTGCCATAAACTATTACTTTCTATCACAGTTAAACACTTTACACTATTTTTTTATGAATGAAGTACGCACTGAATATGAATATGTAACCAGTTTATAACTGTTTCGGTGCAAAAATTCACTTCACAGATATTTTGATAGAATTTGTATTTAGTTGATCATTTTAATAACGAGGGCCCCTATACATCTGTCCACAAATGGAGGCACGACCTTGTTTGACCTTAGCATTTTTGAAAACAAACACCATGTGAACTTCCTGTGGTCACATGATATCACAAAACTCAATGTCTGAATTAGACCGATCCATTAAGCTCCGCCTCCTTACGAGTTGACCAATCACAGCCGCGAAACCCGATCAACATTAGTGCAAAGATCAGTAAACGGCTCAAATGGTGATCAGATTTCGCGGTTGTGATTGGTCAATGAGAAATGGGCGTGGCTTAATGGATCGGTCTATTACACCAGTGGTTAGAAAACAATAAAAGTATGTCGAAAACTTGAATCTTCAAAACTCACCTCAAGGTGTTATCAGCATTGTGTTGACCAAACCAATATGACCCAACCTATAAAGGGGCTGTGTCGTCTGCTTGTGGCTGTAAATGGAATTTAAAATTCTTCCCCAGTTACAGCAAGTGTGTGCGTGTGCTCTCCATAAAGAAAGGCGTGTGCAGTAATTGGGTGACAGATCAAAATTCCATGTACGGCCACAGGCCTTCTTTGGTCATGACAACACAGCCCCTTCAATGCAAGTTGAACATCACTTGGGTTAAAGGAGCTGCATAAATAGTTTCATCATTTATGAAACACTGAATACATTTCAGCTGATACCAACATGTTTTCGTTAAAAAAAGAGTTTATTTATGGTTACAAAGCATATTCTACAAAAATTGTAATATTGAAATTAACTTCCTTTGTGGATAAACCAAAAATCTAGTTTCCTGCATGCGATGATAAATGTATAAATTACCAATTAAATGTAAAAAAACAAAAAAGCTTGAAATTCATGTAGTTGAGGTAAATGATGAGCACATCAAATGTGGAACAACAGTCTTTACAATTTCTCAGAAATCATCGAAAAAGTCATCACCTATGTCAGCAAGTAGTTTAGTGAGGTCTTCACCTTGTAAATTCCCATTGTGATTTGAGGGTTGGTCTTTTTCATTAAGCTCCATGGTGGTGTCATTCTGATTCTTGTGTTTGCAGGTGTACATAGGCTCCAACTTTGAAGCATCTTTACTTTTTGAAGCCATTAAAGTACCTGAATCCATACAAGGGTTTACAAAACTGTTAATTTCAATTGGATTCACACTGTTTCTTTCTTTCAAAAAAGTTCCATAAACTACAATTTGATCACATTTTAAATCATTTGCAGCACTCTTTTCATAAGTCTTCATTTTTTTCACAGCATCTCCTGAATAATGGAGATAATTTGTTTCTCTGTGTTGTCTTTTGGGATATTTCAACTCTAAATCCTCTTTAGGTGATAACGACACCGGTTGGGACTTTATGTTGCTGTTCATTGACTCGGTCAAATCTCTACAATTGCTGTCAGCATCAAAAGCTTTACGACTTGGTGTATCCAACCTGCTTACCCCACGATCATATTGTCTCAACTCAGAAATTTTAGCTTTTTTCTGACACATCATGTGTTTCATGTGTTTCCTCATGAATTTTGACTTGACCAGAATCAACGCTGTTCACCACTTCAAATATTTCAGAACTTTCAAGATTGCTTCGGTCTGGACAAGCAAACTTCTTACATGTTATTTTTGTAGTCTTGGGTGCGTGAGAGTTTTGTTGACTGGACTGGTAGAGGGTTGACTCACTGGGATACACCTGTATAAGGTTGCTTGGTGTGATGTTCAGATAGTGGTTCCGAAGAGATGGGCTTAAAACTCCCACCTAGTAAGACAACATTTTAAAACTCAACTCTCAGAACAAAAATTCTATGGAATAATAAAAGACAATGCTGCTTTACTTTGAAATTTACATAGACATTTTTTATTTTTTGTCAATTTTAAAGTACAAATGCCTTCAGTAGAACTTTATGAAACAGAAAAGCAATTACAGAAAATTATGAAAATTTGAAGAATTTGTAACTGACCTGTCTGAGAACCAAGACACTCCCTGGTTTCAACTCAGCTTGATGCTCCTCCATAAGACGTCTATGTATGGTACCCTGTATCTCACCAGTTGGGTCTCTCAACACCACGCTAGCGTCTGTGTTGATAGTGATGGATTTGATCATTACACACAAGTGTGGGACTTTGTTTTTTGTCAGTTGCTTTAAACTAGCCTGTTGAGACGATACATGTGAACAGACAATGGTTAGAACTTATCAGAATTGAAACAAACATCATAATAACATTCCGCTAAATTTTCTATCTCAAAGTCTTTCATCTTTTTATTCAAGCTCCTTTTTATACAAATTTATAGCTGTAGGCCTACCACTGCTGCACTACAAGAAATTGCTCCAATTGAGTTTTATTTTAATGAGGAATCATTCCTTACCAGACAAGTGGATATAAATAACTCAAAATCATAAGTACAAAGTATATGTTCAAATAGTGTCAGAATGAAACCTTAACAAGTTAGCTTTAAAGGCACTGAACATGTTTGGTAATTATCAAAGTTTTGTCACTCGGTGTATTACAACATTATGCATAAAATAACAAACTGATTTAGGCTGAATCGGTCATCGAAGTTGCAAGAAAATAAAGAAAGAAAAAACGCCCTTGTTGTACAATTTTGTGTGCTTTCAGATGCTAATAAAAGGCTTCATGCATTAAGTCTTTTATTATTTTAGTGAGAAGTTACCTCTTT
Organism: Leptasterias polaris; assembly: GCA_037783415.1. Taxonomy (NCBI): domain Eukaryota; kingdom Metazoa; phylum Echinodermata; class Asteroidea; order Forcipulatida; family Asteriidae; genus Leptasterias; species Leptasterias polaris. The sequence goes on from JAZGTN010000235.1 coordinate 85,965, forward strand.
CTCAAAAACTACGTTACTTCAGAGGGAGTGGTTTCTCATAATGTTTTATACTATCAACAGCTCTCCGTTGCTAGTTACCAAGTAAGTTTTTATGCTAATATATATTTTGAGTAATTACCAAACGTGTTCAGTACCTTTAATTATACTCACTGGTACCCTTTTTCCCTTTCAAACATTTTGCTCAATTTACAATAAATGTTTTACCAAGGTTCCTTATAAACAAAAGTTAAGGTTATTTTAAAAGTTGCTCTCAAAAGTGTAGCACAAATAAATAAACTCTTCTCTGATAAAGTTGACATAAGTTTTGTTTTCCTCTGAATGCCCTACCTTTCTCAGAAGCAAAGCAATGTTGTTTTTGGCCAGGATAGACTGTTGGTTGTCTTCCTCCAAGTCAAGGTCTATTTTCATTCTCTTCCATGCTCCATGAGAGAAGTTAGCTTCGCCGTCATCTTCAGAGGGGGTAAGCTGTTAACGGATAAAACATTTAGCTATTTAAACAATACATAAACCCATCTTGTAAAGCTACTTTAATCTGCAGTAGTTTTGACAGCATTAGGACATGTGTGAATCAAATAAACGTTAGCAAAACAAAATCTACAGGTTATTTACACAATGAACATTTTAGACAGACAAATTCAACTGCCAAACAGAACAGCAGCATTAAAACCAATGGACTGCAGTAAAAAAACAAAACCTTTTTGTAAATGTAAAAATACCTTTGACTTTGCAGAGCTTGTCATTGGAACATCCTGTGCAGTCTCAGGAGACACTACTTCAGAGAGATCATTCAATTGTTGACATTCCATCTGGAAACAAAATGTTGTGGTATAAACAAACCAAAGTGATCAATGACATGGTATGCATAGTCTCAATGAAGGGATCCGATTGTATGTACTACTTGAAACATGTATCTTGTATCTGCTTTCAATTACTGTTTTACAAAGAAAGTTTCTCCCAATAGTTCAACTTACATGAACACTGGACATGTGTAAGAGCTTGTGAATGTTTATATTATCATATTCATACACAAACTATGCAGAAATATAGTATGCAAGGTAAGTAGACCAACACTCACAACCACACATTTATATGCAATTTTTACTGCACTGGTTGAGAAAGTGATTGTGACATGAACTGAGAGGACTAAATGCAGTCACTAAACACTGTTTAAAAAGTTACAAACTTACTAATTTTGGTAATACACCAGCAGGACCTGGAAACTTCCTCACTCTTGTATGTGATGTTGCAGTTTTTACAATGGTAGGTGTTTGGAACAGTTGAGCAACTCTTGATGTCAGCAGTGGTGTCTGAGGGGTAGTTATGACTGTGCTCTGGGGTTTGGTACCATGTGTGCTAAAGGGTCTGTCACCCTGGTTCCCAGTATAGCGACTGCGGTTTACAGGGCTATTGAAACGTTGTGCTGGTGTAAACTGTCGAGTGCTTGAACTTTGATTCATGATATTCAGAGTTGATGAGACACCTTGTGAGCTTAACTTATTGTTGAAACTGGGTACAGGTGGTCTACACCCTGAGGTTCCAGATCGTAAAGGGGTGCTCGTTCTGAGTTGGAATGGGGTACTTGATCTTTGATTGGGACAACTGTTTGAAGGAGTACGAGGTAGAAAGTTCGTTCTTGGTTGATTGCTTTGAAGCTGCTTGCCTGTTGTATGGGAATTTTCCTTGTGAGAAATTGGTTCAGAATGTGGCAGATTAAATCTGTGTACATGTACATTTACAGGGTTGCTATTATTGCACTGAAAGCTTTTTGAGGGACATGCAAATAATGAGCTACTATGCTCAATATGGGTCATTCCTCCATTCTCTACACGACATCTTTCTTGATCAGATAGTGTTTCAAAGTTTATGATCGGTCTTTGCTGGGTAATCTTTCCTGAAGAATGTCCAGAGCTAATATCCATTGGCACTGCATATGGCAGTGATATATTGCAGTCAAGTTTCACATTGCTTGTCATACATGGCTGTGAAGTGCCTGGATTGGCTGATCTTGATGTTGACTCTTCTTTAGAAACACTTTTGGTAACACTGGTTGAAGGTTGTACAACAACAGAATCCCAATCGAAGTCATCTTCCCACAAGTTGAACTGTTCATCAAAATTGTCAAACCTTTCATTAGAAACAATCTCTGGAATTTTCTTTACTTCAGAATGCAATAGTTTTTCTTGCATAGTCAAAGCTGGATTTGGTTGAGTTGTGGTAGGAGTTTGAAACCATTCTGTCGTGTTTCTGAGTTGTGATTCCGTGGGTGTCATGGTCTTATCGTCAACCCCTACTGTACATCTTGAGATTGCATTATTTGTGACAGCAGATTGACTGAAGTTTGGAGTTACTCCAACATGATAGGAAATTGGTCTGAGTATGCTTGCTTCTGTTTGGATATTCTTTCTCTTGTCTCGAACAATTGTAAGTTCTTTACTTCCAAATCCAACTTCAAGATTGGAGTTGTTTACAGGGGAAGTACAAATACTATCATTAAGTCTAACACTCTTGCCTGTGTTAATAATACCTTGTTCAACAGTTTTGATGGGAATACTTGAGCAACCTTTTGGAGATTTTGGTTTGAAAGAAAATTTTCTCTTGAGTAGATTCTCCGAAGTAACACATGCAGATACATCTAGTCTATTGAGGTCTTTCTGTGTCAAAGCTCTACTAGAAGCATCAACAAAATTGGGATTGCTTCCTTTCTGAACGGTAGGGACTCTGGACTTTTCTTCTTGGACATGATTGTAAGTTGCAAGGCTTCCAGCAGTTTTAACATCTGAATCTTCTTGAACATTCAAAGACTTGGACAAAGACTCTGCTGCAGGAGCCTCACCCGACAAAGCCTCAGACCAAAAGTCCTTATAAATGGAAAAAAAAAAAATAATAATAATAATAATAAATTAATACCCACAGTAAATTAACATTTCCTCTATATAAGGGCAATGACAATTTTATTCCCAACCCATTCAAGTATAAATTTGTCTTGCAATGCTTACCTCATCTTCTAATGCAAAATCTTCTTCACTGATTTTAAACATGGTGGTCATCGATCATGTTAATGGTGCCAGATTAGTTAAACATCTGAAGAAAAGGATTATAACAATAAACTTGTTCAACTTCTTGTCATAAAGATTGTGTTAATTTAAAACTAGCATTCCATATGAAACTTGAACATTTTTTTCTTCTAGAATCTAAGCTTGAGTTTATTTGTCATGAATGAGTCTCAGTAATTGGTACTGAGACTATTTCACTTAAAAGGAGGGCATACCTTTGGTAATTACTCTACAAATTAATGACCATAAAAACTGGGCAGAGCGAGGCTGCAAACATTTCAATGGTTGCTTCACGTATCCGCTCCGCCCACATAGCCCGGCCGACTGATGAAGTCGTGATATGATTGGGATAATTCCAAGATGGCCCCGCTCAGTACACATCGAGGAAAGTAATTCAGAGTAAGTCGCACAATTATTGTTTGAAATGTCTTTTAAAAAGATTATTTTTGTTTGAACATCCAAAATACCCAAGGCAAGCTTAGAGCTTGGTGAACACATTTAGCGGTTTATTATTATTATTCATGGTTTATTAAAAATCCGAATTTGTTGCCACAGGCAAAATTGCAACGAATTGTACATACAAACATGATTAAAAAATGGAAAAAATTGCACAAATATAACAAAAATATCTACAAACTGATTAGTTAGAATATACAACAATGTGGAATTTGCATTTTTTTTTTTTATGTGAAAAAAGAAAAAAGAAGTGCATAACGCACATTTCATACTTCATGAATAAGTCATTTAAAAAAACACAAACCAGTTGGAAAAGGCCCTCGTGGCTTCGCCACTCGGCTCGCGCGCGTGGTCTCTCGTTCCAGTTGCTCCACTGTTTACAAAGCTGTCGTCCAAGCCACAATGGCCTTGACAAAAGGCTACCACGATAGCGGATCGAACCTTATTTTTATACTAGTTCTAGGAGTTGCCCCATTATGCCAATACTCTGGACTTCCTCCGATCCTTGGCCCTACGCCCCATGTACCTCCAGGAGGCGTAGGGCCAAGGATCGGAGTAAGTCCAGAGTTTTGGCACTATTAATGGGGCTATTCTAGGAGTAGTTGCGATATTAATCGTAACCCTCCTTTCCCGAAAGCCCGTCGGGAAAGGAGGGTTACGATTATCGCAACTATTCTAGGAGTAGATCCAACTTACCAGAACCATGGGAAGGACATTTTCCTTCCTCCATCATTCATGGACCATGATCCATCCATAGATAGAGAGTGTCCTTTCTCTATTTTTATGATCCATCTGACATGTCTTTGACTAATTTAATATTGTATCGTAGGACGCCCTGTATTCAGGGCGTCCCTGAAATCGAGGCAAATCTTTTACCTCTCTGTGCGCGATGTAAACAGTCCCTAGATACAATTTTTGTGGTTTGACTTGCCAAGCAAAGAGTCTCCTCTCATTTGACCAAAACTTAGAAACATGTAAGGCTCCACTGGTTAGTTGCACTTGTAATTTGTAAATGCAAAAAGTTGTGGTATTTAGGCATTTCTGCAAGGTACAAAAATATGTCATACTGTCGGGGCCATAAAAAAAAAATTCCCCACCGAAAAAGTTTCATCAAACACTTTTTCAATTCACAATTCACAATGATCAAATCATGTGACTGAACATTCTGCTGAGCATTCTGGGGGAAAAAATACAGAGGCTTAAAGAAGCCACGTGCCTTATATCATTTTCTAATAGTCTGGAAATTGTTTTTTTTGTAACACTTTTGTAATCATTTTTGTTATTAATATTAAAATTTAAACATCAGCTTTGTGATTCGATTATCACTGTTTATTTACATGTATATGCTTTATTTTAAATGTTAAGAAACATAAAAAGACACAAAACTAAATAAAAATAAGATTTCAAAGCCAAAAATTATTTACTTTTTTTTTTTTTTTTTTTTTTAGTTTTTGAAAAATACCATGGTTATTTTTAGAACTAGATAAAAAATATGTTGAATAAAATGAAGACAACTGCTGGCTATAGAGTCATACACTAAGTCTCACAGAACACTTGTAGTCACTGCAGATGTTTCTTCCACGTATGGCTTCACCCGGACACCATACTTTCTTGTTTGCATCGAAAACAGGTAAAACTCAAAACAAATGGGACGCTATTGAAGTCATCGAAGATCGGTGCGTGGTGTGAAAGTTTCAATGTCCATCACGTTTTAATATATCATGTTTGCATATTTCTTATAAACAAAGGAAGGTAATTAGGGCATCAGTTGATTATGGAATATTTTATTTTTTTTTCAATTCAAAGAAAAAGGCGGCATACTACATCGAAAACCGGACAGGGGAGGATATTAGTTACTACAGTAATTTCAAAATCAAAAGTACCTTGATCTTTTGGATGGCTCATCCTCATCACCTGAATGACCACACGCTGGCAAATAACAAGGCAATGGTTATCGGCCATTAACTTGAGGAAAAAAGTGTTAAATTAGACTTGATCGAGTATGTAATCGTATTTGCAAATGCTGCCCCGGCCGGCTCGTTCCATCCAGCGCAGCCCTCACACACGTCCAACCTAACTGCACTGGAAATTCACTGCACTAACCAATAACATAACAAACACTTCACACAGGTAGCTACCGACCACACACACACACACACAGACATGACAGAAGTTCACAAAACAACGCCTGCTGCATGCATGCTGCATGCTGCGCTCTGCTGCTGAACCATAATTATCATTATGTGCTGAACGCACATCCTTCAATTTAAAATGGCCGCCATGCAGTTCACGTTGTAAACGCGATTTCACTCTATATGTTATTTCAGAATTGTATTTTGTTGCATCATAGTCAGCTCAGAATAATTAATAACTTTTATTTGATCGTTATTATACTTTTTTATTGTCCAAATATTTTTGTTATATTACCACTTGACCATTATTTTGAAATTTAATCGAACGGGAAATGGCGATATTTAGTTTCAAGCCTCAAGGAATTCCAAGATGGCCACATACATGACATAACCAACTGGTGGCTGTTGCCTCGGTGTGTACGTGTGTGTACAGTCATCCCAATGTTCCATAATTCCCGAATGACGTCCTTTTACTCCCTAATGAAACTTCATGTTTTGTCATAAACTCAAGTTAAATACGCTCACCAGACCAGCACACCACAATTTTTGTCTCTTAACTATGCCAGTGCATTGCCAGTGTGACCTAGCCCCATTTATAGTGCCTACGCCCAGGGCCATGTACCTCCAGAAGGTGTGATAATTTTTCGAATATCAACTCACGTTTTATGCCGAGATTTTTTCCCCAGTCGTCACTCATTGTATCCGATTTGTGAAAAGCACATTAAAACGCCATTGTGCAACCTCGTTTTGGTGTAATTTTGAAGAAATTCTGAGGCGTTACTGCCACCGATTTGACATGCATGCCCCGGCATCCATGATGTTTACTGATGCGCATGCAGGCGGCGTTCACGCATTGCGCAAAAATTAAGACAGCGCGGTGTGCGCGGAGCCTAAAGATAGCGCAGTGTGCGCTGGAAGCTAGGCGGAAGGCTCCGCGCACACCGCGCTGTCTTAATTTCTGCGCAATGCGTGAACGCTCTATTGTTGATCGTTTCAACAGGTGGCGCCCTTCGCTAGGACATTATGGGAAAGGCAAGGGACCCTTTCGCGCGCTCTAGAGGGCATGAGAGATGTTCCCCTGCCTATCCCAGCATGCCCTAGCGCAGGGTGCCCTCTGTTGAAATCAACCGATCAACAAAATGGATGCCGGGCAGTCAAATCGATCGGTGGCAGTAACGCCTCAGAATTTCTTCAAAATTACACCAAAACGAGGTTGCACAATGGCGTTTTAATGTGCTTTTCACAAATCGGATACAATGAGTGACGACTGGGGAAAAAAATCTCGGCATAAAACGTGAGTTGATATTCGAAAAATTATCACACCTTCCCTGGAGGTACATATTATAATGGATGGGCGTAGGGCCAAGCAAGGATCGGAGGAAGTCCAGAGTATTGGCACTATAAATGGGGCTAAGTGTGACCATGAGTCACCATGGAGGAATCAGATTCAGAAGTTAGTTAAAAAGTGCTCCTGCTACGTAATCATGGTGTACAAATACAATGCTAGTGCTACTTTTAAGTTTTACTTTTAGTGCTTGCATGCTGCATCCACAGAGAGTAATTGGGTCAGACTCAGACAGTCAGAGTACACACCACTGCAACTTGCAATTTGTGCAACTTTAACTTATCCCCATCCTCCCATGACCCATCCATGAGGAGTTTGATATTGCACTTTTGCAGATCCGACAGTACTCAGTAGTCCTACCGACAGATATACGGATGTTAAACAAAAAATGGCTTCAGCTGCAACAAAGAACTTAAAAGTAGCCGAAAAGGTCAGTAAGCCCTATTCCCTATATTAATATTTATATTGTTAATATTATTTAAATTGAAATACTGACTTTGTCCTTGCTCTATGCTTTTTCCTTCCTCCATGCTTTGACTTGAGTAGACTAGAAGTTTGACTTTCTTGAGATAATTTTGCAACGTCAGATTTAAGTTTACTTCAATTTTTAAGTTCCTGAGCTAGCTAGCCCACTCCTACCTAACCTACATTCCTAACCCTATATACATGTATTATGAGGTTCGTCTTCTATCTTCGTCTCCATGACGATTTCGGAACAAACCTCAGTCATATGAAGGAAAGAAAATGGTTCCAGGAGTAAGCTAGCCCCACACACTACAGTCGGCTAATAATAATATTACTCCTACTCCTAGTCCGAGGAACTACGATCGAGTATGACTGAGGTTTGTTTCGCTGTCATCTCATAGCAGAACGAACCTCATTCATAGTTCCAGGAGTAGGCTAATGATTAGTTACAACCCATAAATAGGGCCAATCCACTATTGATCCACTTTGTATCCTTGGCCCTAGCACACCTCAATGCAATCCTATTTCTTTGACTGGTGAAATTTTTTTATCCCCGTGGTTCTCAATCTAGAAACTTACTGATCGAATGCTACTGAGTAAAACCATGGAGGTACACAATGTAGGAATACCTCCATGGTAAAACTGTACTTCTTGTATAGCCCGACTTCTATTAAAGTGCAAGTGGGTATACCTGTTTCTCCCCTGCTTTATTTATCCACTTAATTTGGTCTTAAATTTTGTTAAGGGTAGCATTAAAAGAATGCTAGTCAAGTCGCCCCCTGCCCCCCAGCAAAGTCGCTCACTACAAAGTCACCCCCTAGCAAAGTCGCCCCCTAGCAAAGTCGTCCCACTCACATACAAACTTTCCCCCTTACATACAAACTCTCCCCCTCTCAAAGTCGCCCTCACAAAGTGCCCCCCCCCCCTGACAGAGTCACCCCCTGACAAATAAATTGCCCCGTGTAAAAGTTTGAGCGATGTAACCCTTTGCAAGTCTTTCACGAAGGCTTAGACCTTTGGGAGAGGCTCTTATCTGCTATAGTCTTTATATTGTTGGTAAAAAATAATACTTAAATTTAAAAACAATATTCAAATTAATAACCATCCTATCACTACAGTAAAGTAAAATCATTTTATTAACAACATTTTTGGTTTGAAATTTATGAAAATTTAACAGATATTGGGTTTTTTAAATTCTATCACCCCAATAAAGTAAAGTAAAAGACAACTTTTAAGACAATTAAAAAACTATTTTACAAGCAAATTTTCAAAAAATTAAGATCAATCATTTTCTTAAAATTTAAACAATTACTTCTTCCATTTGAAAAACAAGTAAATAAAGTAAATAACCAGGTACATCCTATCACCCCAATAAAGTAGTGAATAAAGAAGGGGTGACTTTGTCAGGGGGCGACTTTGTCAGGGGGCGACTTTGTTGTCAGCGTCCATTAAAAGGGTCTTAAAAAGTCTTTGACTATTTATGTGTGCCGATACCCTGGATAATTCAAAATTAATTAAATTGCTAGTATTTCATGTTTAAAAGTTTATTTTTATATTGTAATTTGCCTTGTGACTTACATGTATTTGGTGGGGCTTGTCCTTAAACTTCAAAGGTTCAAGAGATTAAACGTATGCAGAGAAATTGGTTTAACCAAAAAGCTTTGTCAGGAGGTAGTGACAAAACGTCCTCATCTGCTTCTAGACTGGCCCCTACAGGCAGAGGAAGCAAGAAAGGAGCAACAGCAAAAGAAACTACAAAAAAACCAGGTCAAAAAATTAACATCTTGAGCTGTCAAAGTTCTTTTGAAAGTGTTGGTTCTAGACATTTACAAGAATAATTCAAAATGTTGTTTTTCTTCAATTCATCTTTAATTGTGCCATGGACCCCACAGTAGAACTGTCATGACTCCACCAACTAAAAACGACATTGTGTGTACTGCAAATAGTAAAAAAGGTTTTTTAAAAGCAAAGTCATTAGTTGTTGTTTTTTTTACTATTAATTGGTTAGTTGTTCTTCTTGCCAATGAAAGCGAAACACAAAGATGGTCAGAACTCAGGGTGAGTGTTGGAACAGACACTCTCTTGTTGCATTATTAACTACTTCAAATACTGTAACAATGAGTACTTAAAGTTTTAAAATAAGATGACTGCCCCTAAAACATCTGTATCAAAGTTAGTAGTTTTGCACATATGCAGTGCAATGCAGCCTTTTTGTCATGAAAATGATATCTTTGCCTATAAATATTTTGGTAGGCCCTATCTTAGACACACAGGTTTGAAATAATAACTAAGTTACAACTTTTTTGCTCTATTTATGCAAAATAGACACTGTTTCGTGGGTGGTTTCGGGAAACTCAAAGAAAAAACCCATATCAGTGAGGGCAAGATCTGCATCCCCAGCCCGTCCACCCATCCATACGTCTTTCTTGGCAGAAAAAAGCTCAAGAGGAAAGAGAGGATTAAACCCAAAGGTCAAAGATGGGCGACCTCTGTCATCAGGACAACCAACAGGTCATCTTACAACACCAAGAAGTGATACTGGAACAATAAAAAAGAGTCAAAATCCAGGAGGATCTGGTAAACTGGTTCTAAATGGAACAGTCTCTCATGCTGGCTCAGAACCAAATTTGTACTATGACATTGAGCCAAATGAGAAAAACTGGGATACAGAGTCAAATCATTCAAGTGCAACCGAGGGAAAATACGACAAATCAAATTGTAGCCAACAGAGAGGCTCCAGCCAATCAGACTATGTTACCAGTATAGCTGTCCAATCAGAGCTCAGAGTGCAAACTATAAACCAATCAAGTGAGAACGAAATTCCTGGTGTTAATCAATCAAAAGGAAGAACTTCAGGATTAATGGAGCCGGATGCATTTGATAAGCTCGCTGACCAGATTGCAAGTAAAGTTAAGGCTGATTTAAAGCTTGAACGAAGTCAGGTGATACACTCTATTGGTTATTCAGGAATAAGCATCATAGAAGATGGCAACAGTGAAATGGGAAGAAGCAGTATACAGTCCGGTCATAAATGTGACAAATGCAAGCAATTAATGGTAATGGTTAATGTCATTCAAGTTTTATTTATAAAATTTGTTTGTTTAAACCCTAAGCTCTAGAACATTTTGGGGGGAAATTTTTTAATTCACAGGGAACAAGATTTTAATTTACCACTTTTTCAACAAAGTGCGTGGAGGAGGTTCTAGTCTTCCACATGTCTGAGTAAACGTAAGTATATTTTTATATTTCAATTGTGTCAATAATTTGCCTTTTTGCTTTTGGTTTAAGGTTGCCCCAGATCACACTCCAACTGTTCTTATACCTTGTGGTCATACACTCTGTGAGGCTTGTGCAGAGGACAGAATTAAATGTCCAACATGTAGAACCAGAGGTAAACAAACTGAACATTTGTGGGATTCGAACCCACAACCTTTGCATTGCTACAGCAGATATCTTACCACTAAACCACTAAACCACTGAGCTAGCCCGATGGCTAGAGGCAGTTCGAATCCTTAGCAGCGGGTACTGCACAACCAAATTAAATTCTTTATCCCCGATGCAAACATTTAACATCTATTAAATCGTTGCAGTACCAGCTGCTAAGGATTCGAACTGCCTCTAGCAGTAGTAAAGATACAAGCTTGTTGCATGATAAAACCCGTAACTAAAATTGTCATATAGGATATTAAAACATCCTTGTTACAGGGATGTACTTAGCGTGTATTACTCGGCAGAATGTGTTGAACATAATCTAAACAAACTTTGTCTATTTGAATTTAAATCTGGTTAGGTTTCTGCAAAAGTATAGGGGGCCTACTCTTTTTGTAGGAACAAAAAGATTAATAAATATAGCAACTTTAATTTTAACCCATTTTACTTGTAATACTTGTTTTGTGTAAAGTTGACGCATAATTTGTACCTAATAAAAGTAATGAAAATGGATGACATTCAATCCTCCAAGGGTTCTAGCAGCTTGATGCATGTAACGCTGAAGATATTAAGGTTGTGTCTTCTTATTTCAGTGACTTCCACTACAGTTAACTCAACACTCCAGCAAGTTATTTCAGCAGCAACCAATAGTCAGTCAACATCAACCAAATCCAAAGGAGAACTAACATCTCAGCTACCTTACACCCCCTTGGACAATTCAAATCACCCAGTCGTTTCAGTGAGCCAAAACACAAATCGACTGTACCAGTCAGAACATAGGGGTGGCAAAGTTCATCGTTCACATTTAAGAAATGAAGTTGATCATAAAGGGACAGAAGCAGAGATTACTTGTAGGAGGAAGATAAGCCCAGAGGAGCAAGCCGAGAAGTATTTTACAGAATATCAGAATCTGTTAATTCGCTGTGAAGCCATGGAAGGTGAAGAGGAGGAGATTCTGGCAGCAATGGAAAGAAAAAATAGAGAGATAGCAAAACAAAAGGTAGTAAACAAGTTAGTGGCAGGTTTTCCTTGAGCAAAATTTCAATCACCATATTTATTATATGTCTTGACAAATATGAATCTTGTTGATTTTGTCCCTTTATATTTTGTTAGAAACAAGTTTGGAACATCTCAAACGAACAAGACAGACTTAAAGAAGAGGCGAAGAAGATAGAAGAGCGTATAAATGCTCTTGACTTGCACCGGAGGGAGTATGAGCAGCATTGTAAAGATCTTGAAGAGGATAAGACAGAGCAGTCAGAGAGACTGACTTCGGTCAGAGACATGCTGAGAGGACTTGAAAGAAACAAAGAAAAGGTAGAACTATAGTTGTGTACATTTTGTAGGATGGAGGATTTGATATTGATTTTGAGATGACTAGAGCAGTCCAAATTTTTGTTTTCTTCAGAAATGTAACTCTCTTAAAGGGACAACTTGTCTTGGATCGAGCGAGTTGGCCTATGACAAGCGTTTGTAACCGTTCGTTATAAAATGCATATGGTTAGAATGATATTTTAAAAGTAGAATACAATGATCCTCAAAATTGCGTGGTTTTCCTAACTCAGATTTTGTTAGTTCGCAAAGTGAAATGAAAACCACTCAATTTTGGGGCATATTTGTGTGGATCATTGTATTCAACTTTTAAAACATTTTTCTAGCCATATGCATTTTATAACAAATGGTTACAAACGCTTTTCATAGCCCAACTCGCCCGATCCAAGGCATCGTGTCCCTTTAATTCTCTTAGTTACAACCAAACCCCAGCTTCAAAGAGCCCAACATATTTAAGCCAGTCACAAGTTGAGATCACTCAAGAAGGTTCTGGCATGTTATCATTGGAGTAGTAGCCATAGCCAAAGTTGCTTGATTCAGACTCGACATTAGATTGAGATTACTTTGTCAGTGCGGGAAACATACACAAATAGAATGTTACAATTATTTGTTTCAGTAAATGTATATTGCTTATTTAATTACAGGTTAAACTCCTGGCAAGGAATTATAACATTTCCTGGGATTAACAGAGAAAGACTACCTTTGAGTGCAACATACGAGTTACGAAAGCCATAAGAAAGTAGAAAAAGGGCTCTTGTAATTCCTTCAGATGGGCAGGCTGTTATACATTAAGACAAAATCATAACCTCAAGAATGAATATTGTATAAAAAGTTTGTATTTATTAGTAGCAAATCAGAGTTTATTTGTACATACTTTTAGAGTACATTTGTTATGGTATATTGCATCAGAAAGTTAACACATGAATAACTAGAGTATGAAATAAAAATTACAACAGAAAATTATTAAACGTTATACTTTTGTATTTAGCCCTTGCTTCTGAGTACCTGAGTTTAATTGTATGTCACTGACTGAAAGCTTTGGTAGAAAAAAATGCAAATGGATTACATTGTCTTAGATTAAGCATAATTATTAATTACAGGTACCATACATGCAGTTATCTCAGCAGGAAATAAAGACAAACTTTCATCGGTGAGCCAGTAACCAATTCATATACAAAATGTGGTATTTCAGTTTGTTACCTGTTTCTATGTATTGCTCAATCAAACTGATCTCTGCTAACGTGCTAAAACATCATATTGTTGTTAACTATCTGCGGATACTATGGATGAATTATAAAAGTTAGTTTTTCCATTACCTAGTAAAGTCATTCCAGGATGTGTACAACTATGGTTTTTCCATTACCTAGCAAAGTCATTCTGCAGCTGTATTATTTCAAAGTCTGATTACAACTTGTTGTCAATTTAAAGTTGAAGCTTTTGCTATATATTCAAATTCAACATTAGACTAAAGAAGAGAAATGCAGACGCACCACATGAATATAACCACATGAATATAAAAATATCCTTTTACTTTTCTTATAACTTAATGGAAAATAACAACCTTTGTTTCCTGTTACACAATCAGTCTCAAACAAAACTATTTACATCTTACCAAACTATTAAGTAACTTCAGAGCTTACAATTCGTGCAAAAAAGAAATCAACACAACATTTTCTCTCGGGGGTGTTTCATTTTGTCATTAAATGCACACTAGAGTAAATTTTACAGAACAGCTAGACCTTAAAGTGTTTTAAGAATTCTCAGTTGTATGTTATGCAACGTTTTGACCAAGTAGTCTATCAGATCACCTCACTGTTCTGTAAGTATCCACTTCATAATTACAGTGTGTTTCTCGTACTCTGATCAAACTAAGATATCATACAAATATTGGATGTTATTATCAAACTGGCTTTAAGCATCCATAGTTTGTCATTTATACATATTCACTATTTATAGCACCAAAAAGTATTTCAAGGCATGGTATAAGGAATATTCACAAATACCAGACAGCTTGAATATTTGTTGTGTTCGAGATCAAAAACAAGAAATTGCAGGTTTCATAAAATTTTAGATCCGAAGCACATAAACAAGTGTCACTTTTTTTAAATACAGTGCTACTGTATAAGGATAAAGAACAATAATTTGTCTTAGATTCTCCACAACTGTTTTTATATAATATACATGGCTGAATAACAAGATCAATTTTGAAGACATTGTGGGCAGATTCCTTCAAAATAACTGCTGATTGTTTACTAAAACTACTTTTCAGCCATGGTTTTGTGTCACACATTTGTGTGGAAGAAAAATAAACTAACAAATATTTCTTGTAATGCATCAAATAAGACAGACCAAGAAAAGTGTATTTGTTTATATATATTTATACTTGTAAAATAAATATGTTTTAATACAATAATTGTGACAGTAGTTTTGTGTAATAACGTACACATATGTACCACTTTCTGTTGGTTTACCATGTTTGGTTGTATTCAGTCAGGCAAGAGTAAATACTTCTGTACACATTCTTGTTCTTACACTTAAAGCCTGAACATTAAAATATATTATTAGTATCAAGTAGATTACCAGTTATCTTTTATCAAAACATGTAATATATTACTTACCAACCTGCCTTTCATTAAAAATATTTATCAAAAGGGGAAGAATTGTTGAGGGCTACTGGTGGTTTCTGTTCTGGAATATTTCCATTTTGAACACTGTAGATACTTTGCCTTTTCCTCACTATCTCATTAATGTAGGCTTTCATCAACTTGGCAATCTCAAAGACCTATAAAGACATCAGTAAGTTACAACCTTGGTAAAACTCCACTAGCAGATTTTAAAAACTTGTGTGCATAACAGGGATGAGATCATTGTATGAAAATTTAAAATTACAAAAAAGTTGACAACAATCACCTCTTGATGTGGAAATGAAGCTTTCTGAAAGTCTGGTCATAACAAAGACAAGTCTTTTTATCTCTATGATGACAAGATTCCCTCTTGATACCAAAGGTCCATGTTCATCCAATATCCACCCCTCCCCTAAACACATAACAGAACACCAAATCATATACTTTCTTGTAGAATGACTTACTTGATTTGTTTCAAAGGACAATTCATGGCGTCTTCCTTCTACAACTATCTTGTACTCATTAGGTATGGGTGCTCCAAATGAAAGTATCCTAGGAGTGAAAACGTATATACAAATTAAATTACTAGGTTTTTCTTTTCATGGGTTTAGTTGACCAGACTTGTATTTGCAAGACTTTTTCCAATAAAATATGATTTCTTTCTTATTTTAAATTAAATTGCATCAGGACACAAGAAATATGACAATTAATTTACACTTTCTAACTAGGTAAAAGAAAGGTCTGACCAAGCTTCTTCTATGTTTTCTTCCGGCAAACACATTAGTCATCTGCAAAATCACTGTGAAACTGTATGGTTGAACCACAGCAAAGACGATAAAAATCTCAATGCAAAACATCTCTTTTAATATAACCGCTGTATTTGTATGTTTGTAATAAAGAACCTAATTATATATTTTTTGTTTTGCAATTTCCTAATTTAGAAACTTTTGTCAGTTAAATTTAGTTTAACATTTAATGTTCCACAATCCTTCCAACACTACTAGTAACCAAACATTGACTGGCCCAATGGACTCAAAATTAAAGGGTTATGACTTGCCAACCCCTACTTTCAAATGTTTTCAACGAACTGGTGACCGCCAAGGTCTTACTATGCTGCTACAGTAAAGTGACATGGTGCTTTCAATATCCTCAATTTATTGGCAAAAACTGATGTTATTCAAAGACACATTCCCACAATAATTGATTATGATTTGTACACCCCTCACCTCTCATACGTAATCTCTTCAATTGGGTTAGGTTCCCCCTGTTTATGTACAGCAACCATGCTAGCACCAACAGCAAGCCACAGGTTCGGTGGAAATCTACCGTCAGTGCTCTCCACTTCAAACAAACGTGCTCCATAAGACTTCCACTGCTGGATAATGTTCATATAGGCCTCTTGGGCACTGTCTGCACCCATACTCTGGGGAAGTAACAAAAAAGAGTCAGTATACATATATATATGTATACATATGGATACAGTATACATATATAGGTTGCATTCGATTAGCTTCCCCAGGTCGACCCTGGTGTGCTCATCCGAGTGAGCCCCTGACATGATCTAATCGAACGCCAACTTCCCCCAGCATTCACATCTTGGGACAGCCGACAGGAACTACTTTCTTTGTGTGCATTTAGGTCCAAAACTTTTCGTGGATTCACAAAAAGATCGTAAAATAAATGTTCTCCAGGTAAAACGGCAACGTTAAATAATCTTACAAGCCCAGAGTGATACAAAAGTACCCGGCTTTGAATAACAAAAATATTTACTGCTCATAAAAACGCTGCTTTAATGGTGAAAAAGTGTGTCAAACTTCCTGAAAATGTCCCGTTGAATTACAAACAAAATGGTGGCCATTGAGAAAGTTTTTCGCCGTGACGTCACGAACTAGGGTCAGCCCCAGGTAACCCGCTCCACAAGCAGGGCACTTGGGTCTGACCCGGGTCGACCCGAGGAAGCTTATCGAACTCGCCCACTACATGGTTCGAAGGTAGACAGTGGATATTATTACCTCCCTGAGGTATTGCAAGTTGACAAACAAGTTCCAGAGATGAAGCAGAAGAACTAGTATTGACTGTTCACCAGAAATCAATTGTGTTATATTTGTTTTTGTAAACCTCATACTTCTCTCGTTCGGCATTATTGAGAACAGGGAAAAACATGCATTGATATTTACATGTTTGCCGCCATCTTTTCATGTGTATGTAGCTAAGGCTCTCAATCATAAATCGGTATGAGATGCAGAAAAAAGTAATGTTCAGATAAACTAGGGATAAGCAGAATGTTTCCTCAGTTTTAATAAATTAATAGTGAAATACCTTCAGCGTTTTCCACTTGTCAACAATCAAGGTTGTCGTAGCTGAGATCTCATCTGCGAACACTGAATCCAAAATGGAGTCATCCGAGGCTTGAAATAAATAACAACCATAAATACTAAATGCTTCTACCCGAGTCAAGGGTTAATGAATTTACAAATGTTTCTTAGTCCACTCCCCCAAGCACCAGAAGTAACTATTGTGAACATACAATGTACAAAACTTACCAGACTTCTGTAACTTCTTTAGTGTCTTGTCCCCTAATCCTTTCAGAGTACCCTGTAAAGTGAATAGCAGTTTGAGGGTTGTAGTTTTTGGCCATACAGTTTTACATCTGCTTTACATTTGACAGTAATATAAAGCTTAAATAGCAAGCCTGGTGAAAGATGACAAATGCCTATTAACACAGACCAATCAAATCCTCCACATTTTCATGTTAAAGAATACATCATAGACATTGACATGAACTTACAGATATGAAGTTATCTTTTCGTTGCTTCATCGGAAATCCAGCAAAGTCATTGTCGTCTTTCTTCGGTTGGGATTTGAGCCTATCAACGGGGTACACTTCACTCAACTCACGTCTACAACAAAAGATGTTCGCTTGTATTCTTATAAGTAGTTCTAATAACATTTTCACATAGTTACAGCATTGGTACTCTTTCTTCCATTAGCCTTGTTGAGATATGGTGGACACTATATACATTGTAGGAGTGCACTGTTTAGTTTGGGTGTATACAGACAAAGTTACCCAAACCCAGTGTCTTAGTTTTGTGCCCACCATTATCTCAAAATGGGTTATTGTTTTTATCTTTACTGTAAAGCTTTAGAGCAAATTATAGATTATAGAAAGCTTATTATAAGCTATTTATATATTTCTTACATCCAATCATTCTGGACATAGTCACCACGAACAAACTGTGTACGGAGGGCAGCCAGTTGGATCAATTTTTCAGATGAAGTGGGAAAGAAACCACGTATAACATCCTCACAGGCCTATATTCAAAGCAAACCAAAAATGGAATATTAAGGGAAACGCATTGAAGTAATTTACCACTGCACTTGAAATTGTTCAGTTAGGATCCAAAACAATTACATCAAGCACTTCAACATAAAGCACTAAACATGCTAACTATTTTAAAGTAAATAATTGTGACAACAATATCTTATCAGTAACTTTACACTCTCTATAAGAAGATGATTTCTAAGAACTTCAAATACTCACTCACCTCCTCATACAGAAAACTGTACTCTATGCTTCCCTTCTCAACATTCTTAGTATCCAAGAAACAGAATAATTTGAAGAAGAGTTGCCAGGGTTTACCACGATCACTCAGCCCTCTAGCCTTGTAACGCTCAAACTTAGCGATGACATCAGCAATGACTGTCCGGTCTTCAATGGCTTTTTCTACATGGCCACTGCGTTCATACAGAGCAAACCGATTGTGACATTTATCTAGCCCCATGCCCTTGACCAGAGTGTGTACCACCTAGGACAGAAATGTACTACAGTTGAGACATACAGAAGATATTAAGAATATACTATTTAGTAAGTGAAGAGAAAGTTGCTATTAGAAAGGTATCAATATCTTTTATTCCTTTTCAACCAAATTCACATGATTTACAGTATGTGTACATAATGCATATAAATCAGTGCAATATAAAATGAAAATAAAAACAATTCAAAAAAATAATACCCAGCCAGTTTCCCTTGTGGTTTATAACCTGATATTTGAAGGAAAAAAAATCGCATCCCCTTAAGGTTATCCCCTGGCTGCCACTTCCCAGGTTGTAAACTTGGGTGTGATCCCTGGCCACACGGAAGCTAACAGTGGTTGTATGGCTTCTGACTGGCACCCCCGACAAAGATATTGACAAAATAGGGAGAGCACCAGAACATTAAAGCGGAGGTCATTGGTTCAATTTTTCTTTGTTCAACCCCAAATCATAAAAAAATTTACCCAGTCAGTTTCTCTTGTGGTTTATAACTTGATAATAAATATCCCAGCTAAACCATTCCTACACTGACAATCCAATATAAATCGCTATAATCCTCAACAATAAGGATCATGATGAAGTGGTGACTAACCTGTCCAGCAGTTGTTGCAGAGTTGATATTAATTTGACATGATCCATCTCCATGACAGAACACTGTTGCACTCATCTCTCTGCGACCCTACACAATATTACACAAACATTTCAGAATATTCCTCTTCAAAATGTATTATTAACATTCATTCTGAATCAGATAAAACGAAGCAGCTGTCATTGATCAAAGTCAAAACAAAAATGAAAATGACAAGTTCAGTTCCAGTTTAAAACAGATGATTACTATAATAAACTATCCACAGCTACTTCAAGGCTTCTGTGTCAGATATCGAAAACAGCAGCTTTAGGGACAAATGACAACAACTCACCAAAATAGCTATGACCTCTGCCCTAGACGGGGCAAAATCCCTTGATCTAGTTCTCTTCAGTGCATCGATGGCAAACTCTGCATAACGAGCAGTTTGGGTCTCTGGAAACAACTCCATTTGCCTGATGTTATAAACAATACAAATTGTACAGCTTACTTAAAAGTAAATGTTAATATGTGCCATGGCCAAGCGGTGTTTCTGATTAGCAGAGTGCGGGCTTGAGTCCAGGTCTTGACACTTGTGTCCTGACACTTAACCTTTGTTGCTTCGTCCTTCCGATGGGACGTGAAACAGTAGGTCCCGTGTGTTGTGCAATACACATAAAAGAATCCAGTTACACCTAACACCAAGAGAAGGGGGTTTGCCCCGGTGTTTCTGCCAGTGTCTGCTGAATGTGCTGCAGCACCTTGTAAATCCTTACAAGGTGCTACATAAATGGGTCTCATAATTCAAAACCAGTCTTAAAATGTTTCTGTTTGTTCAAGCGCCTTGAGTACCTTATTGGTAAATTCGTGCACTACTTACGACTACAAACTGTGCAAGTCTCGCGCATATTCAAACTTTGGGACCTGATAAAGTGCGAAAGTTTGTTTTCTTCATGCATTACAACAATGTACGTGGGACCAAAGTGGTCCCAAAATTGTTTGAATACGCACAAGACTTGCACAGTCTATTATATTATGTTAATTAGTCCATAATTACTGATTTAAATAGTTTTTTAATCTTAAATCAACCTGATCCTCCCTTCACCCCAACCCTGCTAACCTTTTATTCAAATTGGTTCATAGCATCCCAGAATGCTTTACTAGAAAAAGATGATCCATGACAGTAATACCAAACAGATAATAACAATTTAAAAACAATACCCATCGAACACAACCCCTTAGTACCCAAACATGTGTACCTCTTCATATGGAAACGTGTATATCTGAGTATATTCCTGCTGGGTAAGAAGCTACAGCAGAGACAAGCCAGAATCTGCCAGTTGCGTAGATTATTCAGACTATCAGGGTCTGGTACACCTGTTGTTTGCTTGATAATCTGACAGTAAACCTCATCCCTCAGGGGCTTCAGATCGTGACATGTTTGCAAAATACCCTGTGAGGAACATAAACAAGTTGAGAAGGTAAATATTTGCTAGGAAGGTGTCCTTGTGTAAAAGGAGGGGGCATCTACAGAGGCTTGATAGACATTTTTAGCTCATCAGTCCAGCTGAAAAATAAAAGGCTTTTTAGAAACTGGAGGTGCTGTAAATAAAGAATCCATGTTTTGGATTAAGAGAGGCACATATGAATAATAATAATAATAATAATAATAATAATTTATATTGCGCAAATTCCATAAAAGAAATTATGTTCAAATGCGCATAACAAGGCAATGTAATTAAACTACAACTAAAGAATTGGTAAAAATAAAAAGATACTAATTAATAATAAACACATACACAGTACGATAACATAAATCAATCGATTACCCTGTAAATCAATCATTTATACATATGCGCTGAGGAACAAGTGTGTTTTTAATTTACGCTTAAAATCTACAAGAGTCGGAGCTGAGCGGACATTTTGGGGCAATTGGTTCCATAAAGTGGGTGCAGATACAACAAATGCTCTGTCACCGAGTGTTTTTAACATCTTTCCACTAGGTAGACTTAGCAGATTAGAAGTTTGAGATCGTAAGGAATAACTGGAATTCACCCTTTTTGTTAATAGATCACAAAGATATTTGGGAGCCTGGTTATGAAATGCTTTAAATGTCAGTAACAACACTTTAAATTGAATACGAGCCGGAATAGGAAGCCAGTGTAGTTTCTGTAACATGGGGGTGACGTGAGCGCTTCTAGAAGCACCATATACAAGTCTTGCCGCTGTATTTTGCACACGTTGTAGTTTATCCAAGTATAATTTTGGTAAGCCAGAATAAAGACTGTTGCAGTAATCAAGTCGGGAAGTTATTAAAGCATGGACCAAAATGTTAAGGGTGTCTCTAGATAAAAATTTACGGATATGTCTAATATTGTGAATATGAAAAAAGCTTACTGAACAAACACTGCTAATTTGTTTAGCCATACTAAACTTTGAATCAAACCAAAGACCAAGATTACAAGCCGTCAGTACCGGCGAGATGTTGACATCGCCCACTTTGACATTAGAAATATTCACTTTGGATAGTTGTTGCCTAGTCCCAATAACAATTAGTAATAAATAACAATAAATAAATAGACATTAAACGAGATTATTTGGCAGGTCTCAATTTGACAGTGTCATCTCACCTGTATAACTGGCATAGGGTCAGGTAGGTTTTCTGATCCAAGTAGGGAGTTAAAGATCTTCACAGCTTCATCATTTAATGTGGTGTAACCCTTCTCCTGACCTGAAACATGAAAACAAAAGTAACTTTTAAAAACTGAGACTCCTAAATCTCAACAATTTATATCCAAAATCATAACTTTAGGAGCAAATTTGTCATCTTTAGTAAACTACATTAATATAAGAGATGAGGACTCGAGGAGGGACTTACTGGAACTGACAATCAATCCATACGGCAGAGGCAGTAAAGGTGACTTCAAGACATGAGGAGTATTTCTTAGGATGGGGTTTAACTTGAAGATTCTCTCAATGCTAGTAAGATCTCCATTCATAGCAGATTCCTGTGAAAATAAAGATTACAATGATTTAATGGGCCATTAATGTGATTCCTAACTCATAACAGCCAATGGTATTCTATGAACTAATTATTGTACACTGTAGTTTCTTTTTCAGTCCCTTCTGAAAATTTGAAGAATGATCTTTTGCCAAACCAGCTCTACAAAATAAAATCTTGAATGGACCCGATTGACTAATCCTGACCTAACAATGAATGTTGAGATGTTCACCTTTATTTCTCGAATTAGAATCTGGAAGGGTGTCTCCAACAGAGGCTTGCTGTCAATCACATCCTGAATGGCATAAGTCCATTGCCAGGCATCATCATAAGACACAGTATAAAGGTTGAATGAACAGTTACGTCCATGGACAACAAACTTCCAGTAGCCTACAAATCAAGATGAGATCAATAGAGTAAAATTCGCATTTCTATAAAATAGGACAATTGACTTCATGAAATCACATAAAGCTGATGTTTTGGGCTTCACTATTATCACCGTTCTGAATGTCAGATAAGGACAAACATGGCCTGGATGTCACTAAACAAAAAGAAAGGACAACGTTCATTCTGTACATGCATGGTATTTTGGACACATGTTCAGCCTAGAAAATGACATTGACTAGAAAAGATTGCATCATTGCAAACATAAAGATGCATGCCACAAACTGTCTGTCAAATAACATAGTTAACCAAATATTTATGTTTACTGTTTTGTTGGCACACATAACAAAACCACAATAGAGTAGATTTGCAAATATGAACAAAATGACACATAAAAAGAAGTAAAGAAACCCAGAAAAGAATTAACAAATTCCTGTTGTACTGATATTTCCAACATGAACTTGCTATCGTTAAACATTGTACACATGGTTTAACCACTACCACTCTCATCTACTGATGCACATTGTTCATTGTAATAATTTGGCGTGAACATGTGAGGATTGAGAAGAAACTCACTGCATATAAACCAACTAAAATTATGTCCTTCTACTTTAAAATGTATCAGATTAAGACAACTTCATAAGAACTGTTCAATAAACACATGTAGTTCAGAAAAAGATCCTTTCACAATGAATGAACACATTTTTAAAAATAGATTACTTTTGTATGGCAGACTAAGCCCTGTAGCTAGGACCATTGATGACTCAACATTTTCTGGGGCTTTTCAATATCAACCTTTAATTACTAATTATAATTGAGTCAATATTGGCTTCTTCAAAGTCAAAAAGGGTGGAACATGGAACAACTTGATAATTGCTTCAAGATAAAAAGGGTGGAACAACTTGATAATTGCTTTAAGTTAAAATTTGGAAAAGGAAGATTGAAAAGTAGAATGTCAGAGTGGACTCAAAGGATTTTGGGGTGAGGAATGTGGCTACGGGAAAACAGCCTACTAAAATAAGATAAGTTAAGTGAAGGTTGCAAGAAATAAAAACACATTGTATTACACGAAGCAATGTGTCATAAAGGAAAACAGCCTACTAAAATAAGATAAGTGAAGGTTGCAAAAGATACAAACACATTGTATTACACGAAGCAATGTGTCAAATAAAACAAAAAACAGATGTGAATTTCATGCAACAAAAATACAAACAAACAATGTGTTAAAAGAATACAACTTATGAAAGAGCTGCTTAAAGGTAAAGGTCTGGTATTGTACTTGGTTAATACCAACTTATGAAAGAGCTGCTTAAAGGTAAAGGTCTGGTATTGTACTTGGTTAATACCAACTTATGAAAGAGCTGCTTAAAGGTAAAGGTCTGGTATTGTACTTGGTTAATACCAACTTATGAAAGAGCTGCTTAAAGGTAAAGGTCTGGTATTGTACTTGGTTAATACCAACTTATGAAAGAGCTGCTTAAAGGTAAAGGTCTGGTATTGTACTTGGTTAATACCAACTTATGAAAGAGCTGCTTAAAGGTAAAGGTCTGGTATTGTACTTGGTTAATACCAACTTATGAAAGAGCTGCTTAAAGGTAAAGGTCTGGTATTGTACTTGGTTAATACCAACTTATGAAAGAGCTGCTTAAAGGTAAAGGTCTGGTATTGTACTTGGTTAATACCAACTTATGAAAGAGCTGCTTAAAGGTAAAGGTCTGGTATTGTACTTGGTTAATACCAACTTATGAAAGAGCTGCTTAAAGGTAAAGGTCTGGTATTGTACTTGGTTAATACCAACTTATGAAAGAGCTGCTTAAAGGTAAAGGTCTGGTATTGTACTTGGTTAATACCAACTTATGAAAGAGCTGCTTAAAGGTAAAGGTCTGGTATTGTACTTGGTTAATACCAACTTATGAAAGAGCTGCTTAAAGGTAAAGGTCTGGTATTGTACTTGGTTAATACCAACTTATGAAAGAGCTGCTTAAAGGTAAAGGTCTGGTATTGTACTTGGTTAATACCAACTTATGAAAGAGCTGCTTAAAGGTAAAGGTCTGGTATTGTACTTGGTTAATACCAACTTATGAAAGAGCTGCTTAAAGGTAAAGGTCTGGTATTGTACTTGGTTAATACCAACTTATGAAAGAGCTGCTTAAAGGTAAAGGTCTGGTATTGTACTTGGTTAATACCAACTTATGAAAGAGCTGCTTAAAGGTAAAGGTCTGGTATTGTACTTGGTTAATACCAACTTATGAAAGAGCTGCTTAAAGGTAAAGGTCTGGTATTGTACTTGGTTAATACCAACTTATGAAAGAGCTGCTTAAAGGTAAAGGTCTGGTATTGTACTTGGTTAATACCAACTTATGAAAGAGCTGCTTAAAGGTAAAGGTCTGGTATTGTACTTGGTTAATACCAACTTATGAAAGAGCTGCTTAAAGGTAAAGGTCTGGTATTGTACTTGGTTAATACCAACTTATGAAAGAGCTGCTTAAAGGTAAAGGTCTGGTATTGTACTTGGTTAATACCAACTTATGAAAGAGCTGCTTAAAGGTAAAGGTCTGGTATAATAATATAATATAATAATATCGAAGTCTTATATAGCGCACGTATCTACCAAACAAGGTACTCAAGGCGCTGAGTATATACATACTTTCAGAAAGATAGGTTATTGCAGTGATGAAAATCTGAGACCCAATTATTTAGCACCTTATAAGGGTTTACAAGGTGCTACGGCGCATTAAGCAGCCACAACCAGGAACACCGGGGCGAACCCCTTCTCTTTTCGATAAGTGCACTGGGTTCTTTTACGTGCATTCACAACGCACGGGACCAACGGCTTTACGTCCCATCCGAAGGACGAAGCATGTGGTTAAGTGTCTTGCTTAAGGACACAAATGTCACGACTGGGATTCGAACCCACACTCTGCTGATCAGAAACACCAGAGCTTGAGTTCGGTGCTCTTAACCACTCGGCCACGACATTCCACATTGTACTTGGTTAATACCAACTTATGAAAGAGCTGCTTAAAGGTAAAGGTCTGGTATTGTACTTGGTTAACTTTTTTAATTGCTTTAATAGACAATATTAGAAACAGTAAATATATTATTTCAACTAGGGATCCTTGGGATTTTAACAAGTGACAAGATAACAATAATAGGCGAGCGCTTTCTGCACAAGCCAACGGAGCAATCCTAACAGATGGTGGTGGAAGGCAAGTGCTTAACACACAAGTCAACCATGCCATCCAAACAGATTGTGGTGGAAGGTAACTCCAATCATAGTGCACGTGCAAGCCAATCATATCATCCTATCAGATGGTGGTGGAAGGCCAGCGCTTTACGTATAAGCCACCCATGCCATCCTAACAGATGATGAGTAATATAATTATTTTGGTAAATAATGAATGAACCGGAGGGACAAAGGACTTTTAAAAAACTTACATTATTTTAGCATTAACAAAATCTTCATCCATTTAGTATTTAACTCTTCAAAAACAGATCACATAAACAAAAAACTTCAACCAAAAAGAAACATTAAACAAACAAGCGAGAAAAAAAAAAAAAAAAACAACTGACCCTTCAACAAAGTGTGGCAAAACAACCTTTAGTGTTGAGATGAAGAAGAGGGACAAAGGATTCACAAAAGCCAATGAAGCACATCAACAAAAAGTTTGCATAAAGTTAGCCAAGCATTTCTACCATGAGAAAAACCAGTGGGAGGGGCTTCACATGCAAATCAACCAGCAGGCTATGCTTGCATTATTAATCAGTTAACAAATAGAGGCGGAGCTTCCCAGCAAAGCATACATACCCTCACGATCTAGTCTACTTAATCTCTTACTAGATCTCATAAGAGTGGAAACAAGGCTATTGGATCGTCTACGCATTGAGTTGGACTGGGCAGGGCTAGAAGGGGGCGTGGCCTTGATACCATTTGTCTGGTTGGGCGTGGTAGTGTCTATAGGCGTGACACCATTTGATAAGATGTTACCAAGACTACCTGTGCAAGAGGCATTGGTTTGGGGAAGGCAATGGATGCAAAAAATTGGCTAGGTTAGAAACAAGAATATTATAAATATCTGTCAATATTAATAAGCAATCAATAAAACACAAAATACAAATAGTAAAGGATGTAAATTGCTAATTTGTCTTGGAATGAATTGTTGTATTTTTCCTCCACACACAGCAGCTATTTCGGGTGACAAGTTAAAGAGGAAAACAAAAAATAATTTTGACACCAAGCAACTGATTTGCTTCTCATTCTTAGCATAAAAGATAAACAATTGTGCTAAATCTTGAAACAAATACAGATGGAAATCATGTATGAAACAATTTTTTTAAAGATATTTCAGCTCTAAACTTTTTATAAGCTAAAGAAATGTAAGAATCCAGACATTTTAGCAATACACATCCTTTGAATAGATCAATTATGATTGCATGGCATGTATCTGTGTATTAAAGTGCAGTAAAGAAATAAACGGTTTACCTTATTGCAAACTCGGTTAACATGTATTGAGGACAAACTAAACATAACTTATTGTGCAAATTACAGGGATCATGCAGAAGATATTAGGAATAAAATGTTGAAATAAACAGTGGATTTTAATATTAAGAGAAGTTCATTTTTCACTAGAATAGGGAATTTGGTTTTTGAACTTCAGTTATAAGAAAATGGAATTTGTTTTAGAATGAAAACGTTCAATTGCTATGTAAACATTGCTTTACTTCAAGAACATAAAATAACAAAAACAAAATTAAAAATATGAAAGCATGAATCTTTCAGCAAATTGAGTTGACAACCATAAGTGACATAGTTGAGAATTGTTGCAACTTCACTTATTCAATGTGTGCATAAATGCATCTTAAATACTGTAAACCTCTTTTTAAAAAACATCAACATAAATCAAACCAAAGATTACCCCCCCCCCACCCCACCCCCGTTAAAATCAAAGGAGCTATCCATTACAAAGACTACAAACCACTCAGAGTGCAACATTTCTCACAAACAACATCTATGACAACATTAATAATTCATACTGAAATGTTGAAAATCAATTTGAATATTCAACACTAAAACCTCATGCATATTCATGTCTCTAAACACTATGACGATGCAATTCATGCTGACAAAGTAACATTGTGTGCATTTTTTTTTTATTTGGGTACATGCATGCAAATCATGAACACACGCAACTGTTAATCAGTCTTACCCCTGCGCTTTCTCTTTTTATTGCGGATGAGAGACGCCACTATGTTATTACTAGATTTGAAACTGATATTGTTGAGGCTCTGTGTAGAGCCCTTCGCGGGTGAGGGTTGGTGGATGGGGCTGTTATGGGAAGGACTAGATTGAGTGGAACTTTTACTTTTATGGCTCGGTGAGTTGGGATTGGATGCTGAGCAGGCTTAATAGCAAGAAAAAAGATAAATGCATGAAATATAACTCAGAAAATAGAAAAGGATTGAACAATAATCTGTTGAATGTGTGGAACTTTTAGTTTTATGGGCCGGTGAGTTGGGATTGGATGCTGGGCAGGCATAATAACGAGAAAAAATATAAATGCATGAAATATAACTCAGAAAATAGAAAAGGATTGAACAATAATCTGTTGAATATGAAAATGTAATGCACGAACACACTTGAACAATCCTTCTGAAAACATACTATATGTAATTAATAAATACCTCGGAGAGTTTGTGCATTCTGATTGGTCGAGGACTGGTCACGTGGGGGTGTATTAACATGTGATATAAAGACCGGCTCTGTAAACTAGCAAATAAATGGCCCCTAAACAAGCACAATGTTGTGTAAAAGTTTGTTTTGCACCGTGCTTGCTGTGCGGAAACTATCAAATCTGTTTCTTTGCGCGTATTGTTTTTGGTTATTTTTACGAGGACAGGATGGTGCCGCGTGTACGCGCATACCACGCGTGTACGCGCATACCACGCGTATGCATAAACGCGCAGACAATGTATCATTTTGGTAGCTGGTACGTGCATGAAGCCAAGGTAATGCAAAGCATAAAGCCGTACAACAACCAAATTGTTTCTATTTATAGTGCTGTTACTTTAAAAGTCTGGTTCTTCAAAATATGCACATATAAATAGTAATTTCTCTCCATTTCTGATATAGTTAATTAAGTGCAGGGGACTAGGAGCCACGCAAAGTTGAACAGCCAAAAGAATGGCCCCTGAACATGAGTGGATTATTTCCAAAATTTACGGCGAAAGAAAAATCACAAATTTCTTTGTTAAAGGTATTTATTAATGGCAATAACAGTGTGGGGAGCCGGTCTTCACTGCGTGGTAATGACCTTGGTTGGTGGCTGGCCGCTGTTAATGGACCTCGCCTTCATAATATCTTCAACAGTTTGCTCTGTTAACTGTAAAATGATTATTGATTCTAGAATTCACCCCAAAATGATCCCCAGTCCATATTTCCTTTCACTGTGGACTAATGAAACATGACACAACAATGTGCTTGAAATCAACAAGCATGTGTGATCAAACAAAACACAGTCACTAAGCTGATTCTCTAAACATGAAGAAATCTAAAGGGGTAATGGTGAGGTGAGGTTAGTGCCAGAGGTTTGTTCCAATGCAAGAGTAGGTCCAAAAGCAGAGAGTCAGTATTGTATATTATCATGACCACTGCAAACACACAAAACACCAAAACACAAACCCTCTGGATAACACAATTAGCATGTATCAGGAGTGGAGGATCTATGGATGGAATCAATCTTCAAACAATCTTTAGGAATGTTATTACAGAAGAGAGTAATGTAACTATTTGCAGAAAGTGTTCATTGCAGATTATTTTCAGGAAAGCTTAATATCCGGGAAGAATAAAAGCTCAAACTTAAAAGCTTAAAAGCTCCAACTACACGTAAAAATATTTCTAAGATTAATTTACATGTACCTTCCTCTTTGAAAGTCTTTTCATCAGGAAGCGTCACTGAGCACAGACTGTTAAAAGCAATTGCTCCCATCTTCTGCTGTAACTCAACGCTTCGATAGAACTCAATAGAGTTAGCAGTAAGCACAAAGTAGCGCTTCTTGCGGGTACCAGTAGAGACTCTTGCCAGCGTGCCAGTGGAGGTACTTTCCTTAGTCAGCCAGCCACTCAGGATGATATCTTCTTGCTTATAGGCACGCTTTCCCTTATGGTACTGAGTCAAAGCTGTTGAAGAATGAGGAAAATTTGATTAACTCTGACAGAACGTGGTCACATTCAATAGCTTTCTTCCAAAGCACCCCCTCCAACTCATTCCCTTTCCTGTGTTTGGAAAGACTGTTGGCTCATTATATCATACCTGCAAGCCAGTTGTTCATTCCAACAGGTGTATCGCTCATTAAGTTAATCACTCTCTCAGCAGTGATGATGGCAAAACAGTTGGGTCTAAAATGAAAAGATAGAAGACATGCCTTCATCAACAGGAACTCAATCAAATTGAAGGACATACAAAAATGTCAAAGAATAAATTTGTCATTATTCCTGGTTTATTAAATGTTAAACTTGCTGCCAGAGAAAAATTGCATTGAATTGCACATAATTGAAACTGTAAATTTTATAAAATGGTAAAATGGCAAATTCAACAATCAAGACAAGTGATAATTGTTTATAAGGATTACAGGCCTGTATATAGAACAGTTTAAATATACTATCAAAATTAAGCAAAGAACAATTAACATTAAAAATTCTAACTATTAAAAGTACAAAACCCAAGTCAAATGAAAGGTAAGCAAGCAGTAAGGCTCTGCATAGTGCCAAATCTACCATAGAGAATAGAGAAGTACTCACTTTGCAGCTATATTGACAGGGACGACAGAATCAATGATAGCCACATCCAATGAGCCAATAGCATTCTTGGGATTTGCCTCCTCATCATGCATCTGCTTCAGCTCAAAGTCTTGGGAGTTCTTTACTCGTGTTAAGATGCTATACCATTCACTGAGAGGACAAAAAACAATATGAATATAAGATTGATATGCGCTTTGCATTCATCTTCAACTAAACATACCACTACATCAATAACAAGAGTAGAAACTCTACCTGCAGTCATCAGCAGTGTCTGCTACCAAGTGATAAGTTCTTCCATCTGTCTCTATGTCAATAGAGTTTTCCCTTCCAAAACTGCTGTCTGTTATATTTCTGTATACACAAAATATGATAACTAGTAAGATTATCAGCAATTTCATCACATCATTGTTGTTGTTTTGGTTTATATAACGTTTAATGATTTGTTGATATATTGCTCATTACTATTGTAAACGCTGTGATATAGTTATACTATGAATAGCGTATCTAAATGCATAATAATAATAATAATAATAATAATAACATGTACATGTATATTAAGATGCGTATCAATGCGTATAAATGTTGTTGGTATTATAACTTACGTTGCCCCTTTGATGTCAATTTTGCCCAGTAACTTGGCCGTGTTACTATCAGATTCATAGTAAGATAAAGTGAAGTCTTTCAAAATAAAGAACCGTTTCCTCCAGTTTCTCCTGTGAAAGTAAGAAGTTACAGAAATTTGTTTAGATTCATTGGATTTACAGATTTTAACATTTTCACAATAGTTTTATTTGCTGTTGTTTTTTTAAGAAGAAACTAATAAAAATGTCTCTATAAGTAACAGGCAACTTGTCACTGCTACAGAGCATGGATGCATCTTATTTATTGTTCAAATCGTCACTCATCTTGACAAGGTACCCGTTTAATCTCCTTGTTTTCATGAATCTAAAATGTATCTCTAAGTAACAGGCAACTTGTCATTGCTACAGAGCATGGATGCATCTTATTTATTGTTTAAATAGTCACTCACCTTGACAAGGTACCAGTTCCACCTCCTTTCTTCATGAGCCAACCAGACTTGAGCGCTTCCTGTTGAGTTCAAAACAATGAGCAGAATAAGAAACAAACTGCATATTACCATGATTTAAATTATCCGGATGCAAACTTAAGAATATCAATATTTCCTTATTCACCTGTTTAGACTTGAACCACATTAGTGTTTCATCTCTCAGAACACACCACCGTTTCTTCCATGAATTGACCATACCACCTGTAATCAAACAAAATAAAATACTGAGCTTCCAGATGGTGTTATTATTAGTAAGAGTCCTACTTGAGACTTACTTTGTCAAACTGCAAAACAATGTGATCCACTTCAAACACAGAGAGTTGAGCCTATTTTGTTATCAAGTCAAAAACCACAGACTTGGTGCTGGGGTAAAGTGTTCCTGACTCTTTTCTTACCTGTCTTCATGTGAAGGAAACCCTTAAAGTAATGTGTTTCTTTTCCTACCTGTCTTCATTTGAAGGAAACCCTTAAAGTAATGTGTTTCTTTTCCTACCTGTCTTCATGTGAAAAAACCCCTCAAAGTAATGTGTTTCTTTTCCTACCTGTCTTTATGTGAAAAAACCCCTCAAAGTAATGTGTTTCTTTTCCTACCTGTCTTTATGTGAAGAAAACCCTCAAAGTAATGTGTTTCATCTGATTTCTTTGATGCATTCTCATCTTCCTCTGAATCTTCAATCTATAATCAGAATGCAAAATTCTCTTATGAACAGTTAAATATCTTATACAAACAGTGAAATAATGTTATTCCAGGACTGCCATAGATATATGGTAAGTATTTGAGTAGGACATTCATTAATATTCGTTGGGTTCCTGATAAGCACTCAATTCTCAATGCTTTTCACATCGGCATATTAGGTCAAACCAAAACAAAACTCAATGCAACTATAAAATCTATTAGACATTCATCAACTCAAAAGAAGATTCTGTTGTCCTGTTTTCAATAATTGCTCACCAATGAAACCAGAAGTTTTTGTTTCCTGAAAGTCAATGCTATCTGAATCTTTAGCACAAAAGCCAATATTTTTATCAAACAGGTACATTATTATACAGAACAGTACAGAAATAACACAAAATAATATACAAATGGTGAAGGGGGTTGCAATCGCCTCAATATAATAAAATAACTAAGTAAATATTTTCAATATGACAACAAACAAGCAACATTTCAAAATCACATGCAACTTCAGTTTTACAACAAACTGGCATATTTTGACTGGGTTAAAAGATTTGATTCATGCAAATTAAATACAGCGAAAGGAAGGAATGTGTAGCACTTTCCTATTGAGGGTTACAAAATAAATAATACAAAGCAAAATTACTATGACAATTACAACAAGCAAAAGGGCAACATGAAACAGCTTTTTTCTTCACCGAAATCCAAACTAAATTGATGTCACATTCTTTTTTTTTAAAGTTTCAAATTGAAATAAAAGTGCATTGAACCGATCTAACTACACACAAGTACGCAAATTAAACATCCAGAAAAGAAAATTTACAAATTGTCTTGGCTTACATATTGTTCTGGTGGCTAAAGATGAAAGTTAAAATAATGATAAAATTAGTCACTGTTATGATGAAATTGATGACAATGGCATACTTTACAGACACTACTTCAGCAGACTTGAATGACTTTGTTCCATTGTTTTCTTCATTTTAGAAACAAATATAATTTTAAAAACTAGTCTGCTGCTCTCTTTGTCTCAAAGTCTGCCTTGGAAGTTTTAATTTCAAAATATAAGGCTGACAGAGCATAAATCTGGGAGTTAAACATAATATGTGTATCAAAACAAACATAAACGATATCAAGGTCAGAAAGGACACAAGGTATTTAAGGATTAGAAAGAGTCATTTTGAAATCAAAGATAGCACTTTGCTATAAACTTGCGAGAAATGATAATTGTGAGTAATTAAATTAAATTCCACGCAGGGGTCAGGGTTTACTGCATATCCTCTAGCAATGAAAAATGCTCAATTTGTTTATAATAGTAAGCACTCCCAGACCATATCGTTTCCTAAATCAGCTGTGCACTTTAAGTTAAATCAACAGATATCTTTGCAGGACTTAATAAGTGTTAATAGGATCATAGAGAAAGGATGATAGGATGTAAGGAATTAATTGGCCAACGTACCTGCTCCAAGTTAGAATAAAAGTCATGTGACTCCTGAGCCGCGAGCTACGCAGCGTAAAGACAGCAGGAGTAATGCAAGATTACATTAATATTTTTATACTAAATTAAACTAATGAACTTGGCAAGCGTGGGATTGGGAAGGTATGTGTAAGGGGGCATGGATGTAAGGACAACAACCAGGAGGGGCAATGCAAAAAGATCTTCCAGGCTTGTAGTCCAGAAGGTACAATTGGGTTAAAGGGACACACCGGTTACCCGTTTACGTAATTTAGTCATGTAGAAGAATCAAAGACAATTATTTCTAGATGGTTTTTAAAAAAAAATTATACAAAAATATAACGTAATTAACGAGAAATGACCGAAACAAACAAAAGCGGTCAAAGGTCACCGTATACGCTTTACCAGCTGTTGCAAGTGTCAAATTTACGGAATACATGTTGTGCAATATTGCGAGTAGACTGGTGCTCTGTTTATGTATGTGTTCTACTACGACAAGGCATGAGGATCCAGTCTACGATATCCATCTGAAAGTGTGTAAAACAACGGACACGGAAACCAGTCAACTCGCCCCCCAGCAAACTCGCCAATTACAAAGTCACCAACTACAAAGTCACCAACTACAAAGTCGCCCCCTCACATACAAACTCATCCCCTCTCAAAGTCGCCCCTCACAAAGGAATGTAACAAATTGGTGTGATTGGACTCCAGTTCAGGGGAACGAAAGCTATCTTGAGGGAACAAAAGCTTTCTTGAGGGATCTGGGGAACAAAATCTCATTGCGAGAGAGCGAAAGCGTATTTTGGGTGAACAAAAGTATATTTCTGGCAAAAAATTCAAAGTCGTATTTTGAGGAATCGAAAGCTTTTTTTTTAGGGTACGAAATCTCCTTTCGAGGGAAAGAAAGCGTATTTTAGGGAAGGAAAGTATATTTCTTGCGAACAAAATCATATTTCGAGGAAACGAATGCGTATCTTCAGGGAACGAAAGCGTATTTCTTGGGAACTTAATTGTAGATCTAATTGTAGAAAGCGTGTTCAAGGGAACGAGAACCTATTTTCTAGAAATAATCTATTCGTTACCTAGAAAAACACACTGCGTTCACAAAATGAAAAATAATATTTTGTGACACAAAATTATATTTTCATAGAATTTAATAATATTTTGAGGAAACGAAATGATTTTGTTGTAATAGAATGCAATAGAAATTTCGATTGATTTTTTTTTTGTCCACCTTTTAATTTTTAATTTCTTTTTCGTCCCGTCAGGGGCTCCGTTTTTGTTTGTTTGTTTTTTTGGGGGGCTCATTTTTTGGAATTGTTTGTCACAAATTTTGTTTAAACTAATTGTACCGTCAATATAAAAGTGGTTTTGCTATGTATTGACATAAATCTTATTCAATTACCAAGAAATTCGGTACAAATCGGGTCAGGGAACGTACACAGAACATTGAAAAGTTGCAATTTTGAAACAACGGATTCGA
Source organism: Leptasterias polaris (assembly GCA_037783415.1). Lineage (NCBI taxonomy): Eukaryota > Metazoa > Echinodermata > Asteroidea > Forcipulatida > Asteriidae > Leptasterias > Leptasterias polaris. The sequence continues at coordinate 121,040 of JAZGTN010000235.1, forward strand.
TTAGCGAGGTGTACCGACTAGCAAACCCGCAATAACAACGTAGTTGGTGGTCTGGCTCCCCACCCCTCCCACATGTTCGTGAGCTTCCAGGTACAGCTATCTCCTGGCTAGTGGGTTTACGTCGCGCATAGCACGGCCGAGATACTCTGCTCGCAAGAGACACGACTGCCCCTGTGTTACGTGTGTAGTCCCCACGCTGTGCACTGTAAGACACGCATGGTTGCTCGGACTCTCTGAAATAAAATCTTACGTTCGACTTTTTTGTATTATTTACAACTTGTACCCATAATTTGAATAAGTATTTTTGTGTGTCAAATACTCCTGAATTCTTGTTAAAAAACAGAGTTGAATTCGGTGTAGTAATTAATTTTTATACGACTGGAAGTAAAACTAACTCCGAAGATCACGAGGGTTATCCGAACCAAAAAAGTGGTTCGGATAACCCATGTGACCTTCGTTTTTTGAAAAATGCTCAAAAACTACCAAAATCTTCTCCATTCCTGGAAGACCTTTGGAGTCATGTTTTAGTATATTTTGTAGCCAAATTAGCCCAACTAAGCCGATGTGTCCCTTTAAATTGGCTGGAGTACGAAGGGGATGGTATTGAAAGGTATTAAATAATCATTTTGATTGATGGATCAAAGGGTCAAGGGAAGAAGTGGGATGAAGAAAAAACTGGGGGAAAAAGAAGACAATTATAAGAAAATTTATCCTACTATGGAATAATGACATGAGATCATTGAGATGAAAAACCTTGAAGCCACTACTTTACTAGGGTTTTTCCCACTAGTTAAAACCACTCACAAAAAAAGGAGAAAGAGTTTCAAATGGGCAAACACACAAACATGTACCTGTGCAAGGGAGTGATCAAACTCATGCATGATCTGTCTTTCTGCTCTTTCAAGTTGTTCAGAACGCAGACGATCCAGCTCCTGCTGATGCTTCTCAACTTCTTCAAGGAGCTGGCGTTCCTCTTCTTCAACTCTCAGTCTTTCTTGATCCTCAGCAAGCTTTTGAGCATCCTCTTCAAGCTTAATCCGCAGTTCATCAGCCTGATCAAGGATAAATAAAGAATTTGACTGTGGTATTAACTAAGGCCAGGCAAGGTGTTAATTTTATGAAGCAACTTCTTATTTTTTCTAATTCTATTTTCTCAGGGTAATTGATCCATTTATTACCAAAAGTGTAACTTTGTGATTGTAAAAGTAACTTCTCAATTTAATAATAATAATAATAATTAAAACTTGTAAAGCGCCATCTATCTAAGACTAAACTTATTCCGAGGCGCATAAAAACCAAACAAAAACAAAAAACAGAAAGAGTAACCAAAAAGATTACAAATTACGTAGCTTAGAAAGAAATAAGAGCACATTGAATAAAACAGATTTACATAAATGTGTCGGCAAAAACAAGTGGAAAAAATAACAAAACAGATAGTCAATCATAATAAATATTGAACAGGTGAGTTTTTAGCAATGTTTTGAAAATGTCCAGAGACTTTGTAGCTCGGATATGTAAAGGAAGAGAGTTCCAGAGAGTGGGTGCAGATACAGAAAAAGCGCGAACGCCGTTGGAAGTGGTTGTATTAGGGACAGTTAAAAGAAGTTGGTTTGTAGAGCGAAGATTGCGAGTTGGCGTATATGGTGAGAGAATTTCTTTGAGATAGGGAGGAGCCCTATCATTCATAGCTTTCCAGGCAAGCAAAATGATTTTGAATTTAATTCTTTGACAGACTGGGAGCCAGTGAAGCTGTTTCAACACAGGTGTGATGTGATCATATTTACGTGTTTTAGATAATACCCGAGCAGCAGCGTTCTGGACATTTTGCAGTTTTTTGATAAGATGCTTGTTAATACCATAAAGCAATGAGTTTCCATTATCAAGCCTGGATGTAATGAAAGCATGTATAAGGATAGAGGCAGACTTTTTATTGAGGACTTTACGAATGCTGCTAATGTTTCTAATATGGTAAAAAGCAGATTGACAAATGTTCTTCACATGGGATTCCATGCACATAGTGTTATCAAACATGATCCCAAGATTGCGAGCATTTGCAGACGATGTAACAGTAGCAGTGCCAATTTGCATCTGGTGATTGATTATTTTGTCTTGGTTATGTTTAGACGTTATTATGAGCAGTTCCGTTTTATCATCATTGAGTTTTAATTTATTATTGGTCATCCATGACTTTATATCAGAAACACATTGCTCAACACGTTTGCGTTCAGATTGCTCATCAGAACAATTTAAATCAAATGAAAGATACAGTTGAGTATCATCTGCATACAAATGTACATGGAGTCCGTGGTTTCTTGCAATTGCAGCTATTGGTTTAGAGTAAATGGTGAAGAAGAGTGGCCCAAGGACAGATCCCTGGGGAACACCAAACAAGAGCGTGGCAAGTGATGATAAAACTCCATTAATGTTGATGGCTTGAGTTCGGTTGCTGATGTAAGATTTAATCCATTGGAGAACTGGTCCTTTGACACCCAAAGATTTCAGGCGTCCCAGAAGGATAGTATGATCTATGGTGTCAAAGGCTGCGGAAAGGTCTAAGAGGACTAAGAACACACCACGTTTATCATCCACAGCGCGAAGAATATCATTATGCACGCGCAACAATGCACTCTCTGTCCCATGATATTTTCTGTATGCAGATTGAGAGGTCTCATACAGATTGTGTTCAGACAGATGATCAGTCAGACGGGCGGCAACTACTTTCTCAATTATTTTCGACATAAATGAGAGGTTGGAAACTGGGCGGAAATTTTTGAGATTTTCTGAGTCAAGCGATGGCTTTTTAAGGAGTGGAGTGACGATAGCACTTTTGAAACGCTGAATGTTATAAATGCACCATTTTATTCTAGTCCAAACTTCAGTCAAACCAGCCATGTATTCCATGAAGTAAACCATTTCAATAAGAGTCAACATGTTTAGTAAATGAGCCTCATAGCTAATCGAATCAGTAGAAAAAGACCATGTACACTTACCCTCCTCCTTGCCTCTTCCTCCTCTTGCTTCCTAGCAATCTCCAACTGGCGAACCTTTTCCAGGTCAGCCAGCCTCTGTTCTTCCCCCAACCTCTTCTGAGCTTCTTCTTCTTCTTGTCTTTTTCTTGCCTGTTCTTCAAGCTGTACATAATGAATGAATCAATACATTAAATCTCTTAGCTAGTATCTTGATTCTATTCTAAAAACTCAGCACAAATTGTTTCAATTTGTTGCTTTTCGGTGTACATACCTTCTTTGTCAATTCTTCAAGCTCCCGTAATTTTGCCTCTGCTTTCAATCTTTCAAGTTCTCTACATGCAAAAAATAATAACTTTCATTAATTTGAAAATACTGCCAATTCCTTGTGTCTAATAGATAGAAGTCATAAACCCTCTGAAATCTTACCGCCTTTCTTGTTCCTCCCTCTGTCTTTGCTCTTCCCTCAGTCGCTCTTCCTCCTTTCGTTTCTCTTCTTTCAAGTTTTCCAAGATTTTCCGGGCAACACGAGCTCTCTCATACTTTTGAAAGACAATCACAGCATGTCGTACACCCAAGAATGACCTTCTACACTGATGCATCTAAACAAAAAGAATTAAGAGTTTTTGTAAATATATGATATTATAAGTTATCACACAAGCGCGAGTGGAATACGGAAAAATATAGCGCTTCTGCGTCCCATAACCAACGAGGCCGAAGGCCGAGTTGGATATGGGACGCAGACGCGCTATATTTTTCTGTATTACACGAGCGCGCATGTGATAACGTATTTATCTTTAAGCAAACTTGACGCGCAGTTAGAACACACAATACGCAGGGTGTGATATGGGTCGTGCAATATAAGTTTATATCACACTCCTTGTTGCTATGGATCGACCAATCAGAATCGAATATTCAGGCCTGCTTGAAGATAAATAGATTTATCCCTTTAAACAAAAGTGAAATTCAAGAGTCAAATAACATAAGCTTTTCAGTTTGCAAAATTCAGATTTTAAGTAGCTCAGCTGGGTCCCCTTTCCTTACAGTAATCTATAGGTCAGTCAGAATCACTTAATTTTTCATCATTATTTAAACCGTCTCTTTTTATCTCAGTCAAGCAACTTACTCTTATTGTCTTCTGTACAATGACTATCAGTGCCAAGGTCTTCTTGTATCGTTTCCTACAAGAATTTAAAAAATAAAAAATTAATCAGATTAATATTTACCACAGACTTGAGAGACTTTTTCAGTAGGTATGTTAGCTTTCTCTACTTTATCCTTACCTGATGATAAAGCCTTTGATAAAAGCTTTGATCTTACTGGCCACCACACCCAGTTCCTTCTTCAGCTCTTTCTCAAGTTGACTCTCTAGGTTTTCCTTTAGAAAGACTTTTGACTTTCCCATTTGCCACTTAACTTTCTTGTCATCAAACCTAATCAGAAGGAGATTACAAAGCTGAGCTGCCTCCTTAGAGAGATCCTCCTTGAGAATGATGGCCTTGTATCTCTTAATGAACTCCTCAAATGGCCGACGGACTGGGAAGCCAGCCTTCCTGATCTTCACAGTCTCTAGCATTCCAGAGTAGCGTAGTTGGTTTACAACAAGTGAAGAGTCAAATTGACATGGTGCCTTAACAAAGAAGAAACAAATGCACTTTGGTTAATTTTGAGGTTATTTTGAAATAATAAAAGATATTTGAGAAGTGCTGCAGTGAACTTTCCATGTAAAAGTTTATATCAGAAAATAAATGCTTAAAAATCTACACAAAATGAATTATTACAAAATTCATTCTCTTTTTGTGATATGTAAAATTTCTTCAGTGAAAATTTTGAAAACTTACTTTTTGAGCATTAGGTTTGACACATCGTACAAAGTAAGGATTACATGTGTTGAGCGTAGACATCAGAGAATGTAGAGATTCCTGTCAAGAGATCAATTAAAAGTGAAAGTAATAAACAAAACAACTCAAACTACTTTAAAATGCTGTGGGTTTGTACTGAGATTCACTTTGCCTATGTACCTGAAACTGTGAGCTGACAGTTGGCTTCTTCCTCATAGTCTTGTCTCCAGACGCTGCTTTAGAAGCTAGCATTGTCTCAAACAAATCATATATAAAGTCAGACCTACAAACACACACAAAAAACAAGCTTTTCATGAGTTTCACTCCAATCCAAGTACATGACACAAATACAAGGCTTTTTCCATAGTATCCCGGGTTTTGAGGCATGTATATTCAAACTGGACAGTACCTGCTTTCCTTAAGTACTTTAAGGATATCATCTCTGAATGTGTCTCGGTTCTTGTCAAGGAATCCTTTGGTTTCATAGAAGACCTCCCCTGCATAGTGATGGATCCCAAACCTGCCATCAGCTACCTTAGGCTTGATGTAGAAAGAATTCTTCTGCAAAGAGAGCAAAATGGACCCACAGAAATCATCATAGGTATTTAATCTTTGATCCAAACTTCTGAAGTAAAGTTGTTATGACTTAAACAACGAACTTACTGCATGATTGCTGTGCAACTTGTCCAACATGGATTCATCTGTACCTTTAGGAAAGCGACTTTCCTCATTGATGAGTGCCAAAATGCCAAGTTTCTAATGGGAAAAAAATAAATACTAAATTAATTAATCATAAATAATTAACATTAATATGTTTCCTTAAACCGAAGAAAATGTACACACAACAAAGATTCAAGAAAGCCTTCGAGAAAGACTCTGCTAGGGTCGAAACGTCAGGCCACTAACTTATTTTTTGCACAACAAAGATTCAATTACATCCTCATTTTGTACATATACGTGTACTTAAAAGTAAGTGTTTCAACCGTACAATCCCTATTTACACCAAAAACAGCCCAGATTTTATTTCCAACATACCCTCTCTACAAGATCCAAGCACTCGCCATTATCCTGCCAGTCAATGTCCACCCATTCCAAACCTTCTGTGTTATATTCATGCTGCTCCAATGAGAAGATGTGCTTATTGAAATACTCCTGTAGTTTCTCATTGGCAAAGTTGATGTTGAACTGCTCAAAACGGTTCACCTAGAACATTATAAATTGAAGACAAATCCAACAAATTGAGAATCTTATAAAACTTAACCTATTCTTTAATTGCGATAGTAAAAGCAGATTCAGGTTAGAATTGTCTCAGACACTATACACATCCCAAGTTATCCTGAACTGTCTTTTCCCAAACCAGTGACATAGAACCACAAATCTCTCACCGTGAAATTCTCAAAGCCAAAGATGTCCAAGACGCCAACTGAGCGGAAGAACTCTTTTCCCTTTATGCAACTATTGATGCGCTGGATGATCCACTTGAAGCAGCGACCGTAAAGGTTCATGGCCAAAGAGTCTCGAGAATTCAAAGCCTGAAGGCAAAAACGAAAAGAAAAACTAGATGCTCTGATAAAAACCTAACAAGACGTGAAATTATTTCTGGACAAGCGGTGTACAACAAAGGATTAAATTAAAAATAAAACAAGTATAATACAGTAATCAATGAAAGAGTAATAAAGAACCAAATTTCTAGGTGAAGGTGAAGAATCTCTTCTTTTTCCCACCCCTAACCAAAATAACAGGTAAGTCCTAGACATAACAACTTTCTTATTAAGTCTACTTTTCAAACCCTTCTGACTTTTAATAATAACAAGTACTATAATAACCTGTGATTTTGTGAATGAAAATCAAACAAGACTGAATATTATTTATTTTAAGTGGAAAATGTTGTATACAAAAAGGCAATATGATAAAAAGGGGCTATGTGGTTTAAATTTACATTTACACATTAAGGAAAAGTAAAACAGCCAACATTTTTGTTCAGGAGTCTTGCAGGTTAGAAAACTTTGTTTTCCCAGATATTATTTAGAGTCTTTTAAACTTCTCAATTTCATACCTGATCAACATCTAGTGGGGTGCTAATCAGTTCTCCACGTAAGGTTCGTGTTGTTTGAGTAAGAGAGTCACATAGCTGGTACTCATCAATATTCAGCAGTGAAGCTACTATCTGAATTGCTGTATGAAAATATGAAAGAGAGTTAAACTACTGATCCTGAATCAAACATTCTATTGATTTTATGCAGATTATCTGATGAATGACAAAGATTTAAAAAAAAGAGTAAGCACAACTATATGCTTAGCAGTTAACTCTGGTTCAATCATTCGATAGACTTTATTCAGAACATCTGATGAATACCACAGACCAAAATAAAGTTAGTGCAAATAAGCTCTAAATTCTGCAGTATTCACTACTTACGCTGCATGTCTTTCACTTGAGCACCACCAGCTGTGATGAACTGAACATTACCAAGAGTTAAGATGGCAGACAACAGACAGAAAACATCATGGACTTGTTCTTGACTGAACTTCATCACGCCTAACGCTTCCTACATCAATCAATGTAAACATTTCAATTGATGAAACCTCTTTAAAAGTGGACAAAAGATTGTTGTAACTTCTTGTCAGGGATTGCTGTTTTAGATAGTGATTTAGTTCGCTTTTGGGCAATCCCGAGGCTGCTGTTTGTTTTTGTTTTTCTACATATCCCCCTGTTTTTCATATTTCGTCTGACTGTTTTTTCTCAGTCTTCTGTTTATTGTATTGTTTGTTTTTTAAAGCCTGAATGAATAAATAAATAAATAAATAAATTGTCAAGTAGAAGGCAATTTAAATGTGTTCAACCTCTTTATCATTTTACATTTTTCCAGTATAAAATAATAAAAATCTGTTATTATGACTAAACTGGATTGGTCAATTTTCCCATCTTCTTCAGCTTTGTTACATTAAATTTATTGTAAGTTAAAAACAAACAAAAAACAACAAAAAACATGCCTAACAAAATTCAATCAGGGTTCAGTAGAAAGTACAAATACATCCATGTAACGAATTAAAAATCACGGAAAGGTAAAATTACTTGAACTGCTTGAAAGTTTCCTTTATCATCAATGGTTGGATCTGATATACAGCCACTCTGGTTCAGGTAATGGTAGCTGTTTGCATCACTCAAATACAGCCTCTCTGAAAATGAAAGTGTTTATACAAAACAGTTACTTGATACCTATGCTTATCTCAATAAAATGTTAGACAATTTGAGATAACTCCCACAGGGTCAGTATTTCTCAGGCAATTACTCTCTGTTGTAACACAATATACATCTTATTCTTACCATCTAGTTTGTACATGTGCTATCTTTGAAATAATGAAAGCACATCTCAAGATAACTGGTTATACATTGTAATATTTTTAAATCTAATTACGATGTATGTTTGAATCCTTTATATTCACCTTTATATTCATCTGAAATCCCTGCTAGCAGACAATAGAAGATGTGATAGTTGCGCTCGTTGGGGTTCTGTCCTACTACACGATTCTGTGATTTAAAATTGGTAAAATTATGATCAAAAATTGTGATATTGTAAATCAGACAGTAATTTAAATACAGAAACTTGTTGTTTAATACAACTGGACCACCTTTCTTGAAGTTTGAAATATTATTTTAGTTAATTTATTTTCAAAAAGTAAACTATAATTTAGATGAAATGTCGTTAACTTGTGGTTTTTTGAAGACTAGAAATGAGTTTGTTTTATTTTCTTACCTTTTCAAGAAGAACTGTGAATGGTGAAAACAGCTGTTAAGAAAAACACTCTAAATTTACTAAAAATATTGAAAAAATCCAATGTATACTAACTCCAACCATGATCATTGATAAAACAAAATGTACTAATTTTTTTACATTAAAAAAAACCCCAAATAAATTATGTAAGTTTGTGGTAACAGCATGAAGACTATAATTTGGTTTTTACCCTGCACCGATGTGTGTGAAGCACTGTATACTCAGTACTTTCCCGAGTTCTGTGAAAATCCACAGGCAAATCACTCGGGTAGGATTCGAACCCACGACCATTGCATTGCTAGAGCAGATCTGTCTTACGACTAGACCACCGAGCTAGCCCAATGGCTAGAGGCAGTTCGAATCCTTGGGCAGCGGGTACCGCAACAATTTAATAGATGTTAATTTTGCAATGGGCATGAAGACTGACAAAGGGTAATCTAGCCACTGTTTGAAAACCAGACTGGTTGTGCAATTAATAAAAAAGGATACAGTCTTGTATCCTGCCTCCTTGTATACTGCCTTCACTGGTGAATTGTAGCTGGATAAACTTGCCAAAACGGCTTGAGTTGTTGTTGTACACTGTCTTAGAATTACCAAAGGCCTCCATGATGGGACTGCAGAAAATATAGACACCAACATATTGAAACATACATGTACATGTACACCCACTCCTAGAAATTGGAAATTGATTTACATGGCGTAACAAATTCAATTTGTAAAGGATTGTCTGTTCAAAAGATTTGTAGATTCTGGTTGGATCTTTCATGCTGTCGGCAAAATCAAGTCATTGATTTGGTTGTAATTCAGTGGACAACTACAAATGACAAAGGAAAGGTGTGTAAAGTGAAGATGTACTACATTTGAATCAGAAATGTCACTGATATAGTTTTACAGCAACATACCCATAGTATTAAAACATTTATTACTTACTGAATTTAAACATGTACAATTTACCAAAGTGTTGACTTCTTTTAACACTATGAACATTTTCCTACTAAAACCATTCATTCCCATTTGATCTCAGGATGAGCTTCTCAAGGTTATTTAATAATAAAAACCAAGTTGACCTTAAACCTTACATCAGGCAAAGATATTTTGTTTAAAACACATTGACAAACCAACATCAATGTGCAGTTAAGGCAAGGCTCTTGTTACATCTGGGACAGGAAAGTCCCCAACATTATACTTAAGATTCAGTAGAGGAAGTATTTATAAATTCCTATAAACAAAAACATTCGGATGTAAAGCTATAAGAGGATTTATGGTTTTATTGTTTTTTTAAACATTGGTTTTGGTTTAACACAAGAAACACAAAAACAGGAAAATGTTTTTCCAGAACTGGTGATTGTTCATGGCAATTACAAATGGACAGACTGTTTTTATATTTCCTCACCAATGAGGAAATGAGCAGGATTTTGTGTATACATTGGCTATATCCAAGTAGCAATTGAGCAAAAGGCAAACAATAGAGTTATGTACAGTAGCTGTATACAGTACTGTACCTACCTGCTCTGTAGTATTGCATCCTCCACTCGTAGCTTTGATCCAGTACTTGCTGGAGCAGATGCTTGACTCATTTCAGACAGAAAGTTCAAGATGAACTTTGTACTCTCTGTCTTACCTGCTCCACTCTCACCACTGAGAAGTAATATTAATAAGACAATACTGTTAAAGCAAACTCAAAATACTTTTTATTGTCAAAATACTATGAAGTATGTCATATGTGCTATCAGCGATCTTTAAAAAACAAAATTACAAGTTACTCTGACCATTTTACAAATAATGTACTTAAATGTTCCAGACTCCGTTTCAAAAATGAAAAAAGGGAACCCCCCCCCAACAATGTCAAAACTACAACGTACATACTACATTATGAACATGTATGGCCCCTGACTTAAACAAACAAAATGGGTGGAAAAACCCATTGTTAGATGCCATGGGGGATTCAATTGAACATAAATGCTTAAATCTATTACTATTTTTTTTCTTTTCTTTCTTATTTTCATATAGTCACAAAATTCCAAAGGCAGTGTTTTCTAGACCCAGACATTTTAACAGCTGCATGTGTGTACAGGAATAAAGTAAACTGGCAGGCGTCTGAGCTGATTACACACCCAATACACTCAACCCAATCATAGCTACTTGTTGTCAGCTACATGTATGTTGGCTTATGCACCAGGAGGTTTCTGGGTCATTGTAATCACTTCTTTAGTCTCCTACATGTACAACCAAAACCAAAGCCAGCATCTGTGGACAGAACACAGCTTGCACTTCATGCCAATCTGCAGTTTTATGCCATAGACTTACTGTATGAGTTGTGGTATAGAAACAAGAGGTACTCTGCTGAAGCTTGAGTCTATCATAGTGATAGACATGACATATGTTGACTATTGATCTTGCTATTTACATAAGTGTACTCCTAGATAATGACAATTCTTTACATTCCAAGGTTGATGACCGGTATGTACATGTATTAATCAACTTTAATTGTTCTCACCTGATTAAGACACACTGGTTATCATTGCGTTTCCACATGGAGTAATAACAATCATTAGCGATTGCATAGATGTGGGGTGGTAATTCACCAATGTGGCGTTTGTTGTATGCAAGCATCACATCTTTCTCATAGCTACTAGGGATGCTTTTGTAGGGATTGAGAGCGGCAAGGATTGAACCAATGTAAGTCTGAAGGAGAAAAGAAACAACCATGTGTTATTTTTTAATTCATCCAAAGAATTTCTACATGATGCAAGAAGCTTAGAACACGAGGAATGCTTTCACCTTTCAAAAACAATCATTCAGCATGCCAACATTAAAAACTTCCCAATTGTTGAGCACGATGAGTGATCATTTTTAATCTACTACATGTAAGTATCAACCTTGTGAGGATGTTAAATAATGAAATGGCTTTCATGTCTTACACTTACAGTTCATGATTGTGTCCCCCTATAAAAGGCTAAAGACCAAAATATCTTCTCCTTTAACATTTAATTTTTGATCAAGGGGAAAGGTTCTCTTTATTCAAATGCATTTGACTGCGGCCTCAATTTGTAAAAGGTCTTGACTGAAATGAGAGTGCCAGAGTCAATTCAAATCACAGGCTTCATTTTCATGTACCATGTAATTGATCAACTTGCAAAAGGCTATGAATGCAAATGAAACCCAAGAACTTGACAACAAAAAGCTTTGTAAGGCCACAAGATAAAAAACTGTGTTGATCACCATTTTAAAAATACAAAAAAGAGGAAGTTGTCCTACTTTTCTGGATTGAAAATAACTATTCTTTTTAATATATGTTTTCCTGGACAAAACCTGAACATGCATACAAGCCTGATATAATTACATCAGATGCAAATGCTGTATGGACTCTGGAATTATCAGTTAAGTTGTTTCACCACTGCTTTGGTTATTTTCATATCTGAATATGTGAATATTTTAACAGACAAAGTAACCATTTTATTTTATTTACTCTTTAAAAACACAAAGACATACACTAGAGACTGAAAGATAAAAGTAGGGAGTATTATAATAATAACTTACATAAATCTGGTCATGTTCGTAGCGTAACTTTAGATTCTCCAATATACTATCGTCTTGGAGATCTGTTAGTTTAGCCATATCCTCCAGGCCAACGGATGGTGAATGGTGTATCGCCATGGTTACTGATGAATTCACTCCTTCTCTTTGACAAGAAACCACGGATGGGAGGGGTACTGTTCAATCAATCCACATGTGGATTGCCCAAATGGCTATTCCGTAGGTTCAGAAAGCCTGCAAACGAACAAACTTACAGTTAATAATGTACAGACTACAGTGAGTAACAATACAGAATGGCAATTTATCAAAAGATGAATACCAACTCTTTCTGAAAACGTAATGATGAAAAGATGAAAAGATGAAAAAGTACAATACAGTCTTATGTAGTGCAAACACTGTGTATTATTGATTACTTTATCTTTACTTACACGACTACAGAGATGCAATTTTGTAACTGCAAAAGAAAAGGAAATGGCCCACCACATTTAACTCTCCAGTATTCTTTGTTTTTCTACAGCCCTTTTCATCAACAACAAAAAGAGGAAACCAGCTGCAATCAGCTGAAATGTTGCATGCCGTACGGTCCCCATACACTGATTAAACAAGGAACTCAGTTTAAATGAAAACAATACAAGTACTTGACATGTACACACCTACTTCAGAAAGTGTTTTGTACGTAGCCTATGTAGTTTTGCTTTCAGATTGAAATTAGTGTTTGTGGAAAAGGTTTTTTTAAAGCTACTATTCATATGTATAGTTAAATAATTCATTGGTTTGTTAATTTTCAAGTTCTACAGTATTCTGAGAAACTTTACTGATTGACAGTCAATCTTGTTGGCACAGTTCTACTATTAAACATTTCATAAAGAGAACACTGTACCTCAAAGTCTTGCATTCAAGTCCATAGCCATAGCCAAGGCTTAAATCAAACATCTCTAATCAGTAATAGTACACTCCTTTCAATCTCACACACAGACAAAAAAACATCAAGTAAGTTTTCTTTACTAGAATAAACCTGCATTTGTTTTGTTTTTTGCTGTTATTCAGGTATTCATTACATTTTTTGAATCCAGGATATTGCCAGGGATTTTGACCTTTTTTGCCCTGCAATTAACTCCAGGTCAATTTCCAATCCACATCATGTATTCACAGCGTCATTTGAAATTCAATATCTTTTAGGAAGATCCTGTCCTAATTCAGGTTTAATACATATGTAAACTAGACTATCTTTTATTTTTACAAAACAGGTATTCATTACTTTGAGTAATGAAAAACATGACTTCACTGGGAACCAACCCAATAAATCATGAATGTACAATTCTTTTACTTGAAGAAATGTACACACGTATTTAATTCAAGAGCATGGTACATGTAATGTATGATTCACTGTTAGATTAATTCAACTTGCTGGTATTTTCCACAGTGGGTATTACTTCATGAGATAAATCATAAGGGGCGAGTGGATAAATCAGTACTTGTTGAGTTACGAATCACTACAATTTTAAAGGAAAACTACTCGTCACCTTTTGTAAGCAATTAACACATCTGTACATTACAAGTACAGTAGGCCGCGTTTGTATTAATCAGCATGATTTTATGTCAACATAGTGTTTTTTTTTTTTTTTTTTATGGTTAGTGGCCTGACGTTTTCACCCTACATGTAGCAGAGTGTGTGTTTTTTCCCCCTTAATTTGTCCAGAACAAAAAGACACATATTAGCTCTACATCTGGAAAAGTTGTGTGATTTCCGAGCACTTGATAATCATCATTAGGCTTTCATTTCCAAAGTGTCTGGTTATAAAAATTGTCATCAAAATAACGGCATTAGGATGAGGTACTATGTTACATACAGAACCGATGATGATCAAGTCCTTTACACTTGTAGTTGTAGCGGCAAATGATGGAGGCACACAGCATGTCATTACAACAATATGAGAGAGATTCAAGGAAGCCATCAGATGACTGGTCATAGATACAACATTAATAATAAATGCAACCTCCATAATAAACAATACATGCACTGCCAGCAAGCCTTAAATGTCTAAAATGTAAAGGCAATCAATAGGCCTGGTGTTTACATTTAAAATAAGTCATCTTTTTCTACAGCATTTATGCCAATTGTTGCACCATGTCATGTTTTTTTTTTTTTACTATGTTCTTTTCACTGTATATTAGAAGAATTATATGTAAACAATACATGTAGCTTTACAACAGGAATTATGACCTTTTAATCAATCATTTTAACAAAATTATCTGAGCAGTAACACTATGTTCCACAACGGACAATTAATCATATCAAAAGAAATATCAAAAAGTCAAATAAAATGTATAAAACCCAATTAACCTGATCCAGATTCCAGAAGCAGTGTTTTCAACTAAGTCATAAATCACCTTGCTGTATCTTTGATGTACATGTCAGCTCTCTGTAAGACTAATTACATTTCAAGTCGATAACAATCATGTCTGTTTCTCTATCCTGTCAGCTGGTCAAGAGTGCATTTTTCAACCTTGTTTATTTATAAGACATTGGTTGTAATTACTCTTCAATACAGTTTCCTTCATGGTCTTCATGTAATCCAAACAGTAAGAATTCAGAGTTGACTGATTATCAGATTAAAGATATACAATAAGTTGTTAATTATCCGAGACACATGAGATTCATTATTCACAGAACCAAGAGTGCAAACCTCATACATAATATATCACCTCCTTGACAAGGATGTTTTGAACACAAGTAGATGTACCTTATAGACCTTACCCACTTGGTCACCATCTTTGCCATGTTCCTTGTACCCACAATGATATTGTAGTTATAATTTGTATCAAGAGCAACCAGTCTACTTTCTTTCCAGCATGAGTTTGGTTTTGTTGATCCAACAATAGTATGGGACAACAAATTCTGTGGCATGAAAGATTGAATGAGATAGGTGTATGACCCACAGGTGGCACCTACCAAAATGTTGAACCTCTGACAGGAACCCGCGGTGTGGTTTAATTCCTGCATATAATATATCCTGTTGAGTACTGAGTATACAGTGCTTTTGACACACTTGGTGTAAGGCTAAAAACCAAATTATATCCTGTTGGTTACACCAACTGCAACTGTACGTACTATAGGCCTACACATGTAGAACCATAGACCCAGGATGAACAACAATTGGGTAAATGTATAGCTCGCTATCAATAAGGCTGAGAGTGTCACACATATTAAAATTTCAAAGTACACAGTCTATTTTAGGTCCTAGGAAGCAATTCAAAACACAATGGAGAGAAATACACACAAATATATTGTTTCTGCGTCCTATATCCAAAGATGAAGTCCCATGATATCTAACTCAGTTTTCAGCCTTGTTGGATATGGGATGCGGATGCGGATGCGCTACATTTTTCCGCAATCAATGAGCCACATCCCACATGTGATGATGAATTTATCTTCAAGCAAAATTGAGCTTAAAATTCGCAGAGTTAGAGCTGCACGTTAGAACAGGGTTTGATAGGCCTATAGGCTACGCAATAGATGAAAATCACATCTTTGTTGCTATAGATCAACCAATCAAAATCAAGGATTCAAGTTTGCTTGAAGTTAAAATACATTACATGTAGTAAAATCAAGGCAGCAGATAACCCATGGTCTCAAACCTAAGCTCTTCTAAAATAAATGTGTGCACTTCACAAGGCAACCTAAATATTTCAGTCACCTGAATAATGACCAAGATGAGTACTCATGGGCACAGGAGGCTACTGTTGGATGAAATTGTCCATCTCAGTACAGGTCCCACCACTAATGACATACTGTTGAGTGACCATCCCTCACCGAGTGGATTGGAAGCTCCTGTCGATGACCGAGACAATTCGAGGAATATTCAATGATAATAAGATGGAGGTGTGCAAGGATTGGGGGACTAACCTGTACTACAATCATGAATCAGAGTTTTGACATACTGTCAGGATAGAGCCTTTCAAGAAAATGT
Organism: Leptasterias polaris; assembly: GCA_037783415.1. Classification (NCBI taxonomy): domain Eukaryota; kingdom Metazoa; phylum Echinodermata; class Asteroidea; order Forcipulatida; family Asteriidae; genus Leptasterias; species Leptasterias polaris. Next base: position 137,128 of record JAZGTN010000235.1, read on the forward strand.
AGGGGTTTTTTTCTTGTTTGACTAGAGACAGAATATTTCTAAGCAGTAATTTTGATTAAATGGAATTTCATTCAAAGCTTAATTTTATATGTTTTCCCCTTGATGAGTGATGGTCCAGTAAACTTTTGCTGTCTATGGTGGAATTTCATTCCATCTCCAGGTAAGAAAATACTTACACACGCCTATATTAATCTAATTTGGTTGATTTCGATTAAACAGCTGTTTGTGTAAAGCATTATCTTGTTTCTCTCAAAATTTTCAGAAGTAATGATGTAAATAAAATTGCCAAATCAAGTCTGAGGTGCTAAATCTGGTTTGTTTTAATTTTAAATACTTTGGCTGCGATTTTCTTTCAGCATGTTTGTTTGTCTAATTGTATGTACTTATTGTTATCATACAGACCCATGTGTGATGTTTATAGATCTACTGACCCTTAATCTTGTTTCAAGTCTCAAGCAGCCTCTATTTAGAGACAACAATTATCATTTATTAAATCAAACCACCCAGGCGAATGTCTTAAACGAGTTTCATTTTGAACGAACAAATTACTGTTGAATACTACGGTCCAAAATCAATTGGACTGCCAAAAAAAAAAAACTCACTGTGGGAATTCGTAGTTTGTAATGTCCCTCAAGATTTGAAAAACAACTGCATATATTCCAAAAGCCAAAATGGGTTGAAAATGTTCTCTTGATATCCATCACAAATAAAATGTCACAACGCCAGAAATCCAGGTTATGAGACTGTTGTTTTTATGTCAGGGAACAGTTGAAGCAACAAAGCAGTTCCAAGTTAGTGATGATAGCTGATGCCTCAGTAGGACAAGACATGTTGGCTCCACCTCAATCCATCTCTCTAGCATGATAAGCACACAGTATCCTAAGATGATGAAAACCCTCTACAGCTCTCTATACTCATCACCTTCTCCCTCTCAGCACTGATACAAATTACGAACAACAGTCACAGCTTTTTGCTCATGGTGACAAAATCAAAGGCAAATTAAAAATACTGAGAATCTCTTATTTACTGCAATTTGTTCACAGAATGTTAATTAATTGAATTGTTATCAATATTTTATTCCGCAGAAAATTATTACAAAAACATCAACAAACATTATACAAAAAAACACGAAAGTCAGTGAACCTGTATTATACCAGGAAATGAAAAAATTAACTTAAAAAAGCAACTCAAAAGGGCCTTCATTTCCAATTCTTATTCATTCATAATGTCATACAATGCACATTAATGGGAATCTTCATTTACAATATTTCTACCCATGTGTTCATCCTGTAATGTCATTGACTAGAAAAGATCAAGAAAACTGCCATCTTTCTTATGAAGAACTTCAGGGTAGTAAGTTGACAATGGTACACGTACTATTTATTTATTTTTTATTTATTTATTAACCAAATCCAACAGCGATCAAGTCGCCAATAACAGGATGGTATAGAGTGAAGAGAAGACAATGAAGGAAGTTTCAGTTTTAGATGTGGGAGGAAAACCCCAGAGAATTATTCCAGGGAAAACCCACGCGATCAGGCAGGGACTGAAAACCCAATCCACATAGTGCCCCAGGTGGGATTCGAACCGGGGTCCCATAGGTGGAAGGCGAGGCAAGATACCACTACACCAACCTGACCGCCTATGTAGTAGCACGTAGTTTAATCCTAGTTTGTTTGTGTTAAATCATAGAAAGCTTTCTTCCATTGTTAAATGTACTTCCTGATCAGCAAGCAGAAACACCAGGGCCTTCATTGAAGTATTTTTTATTGACTACACACATTTGAAGTGTTCATTGAAGCACTGTACATAAATGTGCTGTACACTGTGAAGGCCAATTGCCTTCAACTCTTATTTGAAACAGTATACTGTACAATGTTTACTGACCAGCTTACTGTCAAGTCTGTAAGAGCTAGGAATTCTAAAAAGAAATCCTTGAACTACATTACAAAGGCCTATGATGGCCTGGGGTAGTTGTTGAAAGAAAACCTTTGTGATTTTCGCTCATAATAAGGATTGCTGTCAGCATAAAAACATTTTCAAAATCAGTCAATATGAGAACGGCCAGCATTGAATTTTTCAAACATAAATTAAATGAAGTGTAATACTCATACACAAAAAGATATTTTTCATCTCTTCTACATAGCATCCATACATTTGGTTTGATGAGCAAGATCAAAATGCCTTGCTGTGTATTGGAATCACACACAGTGTTCCAAAACATGCATAAATTTGTGTTATTCTGCATTCATGAGTTATGATGCACATGTCCATTTCTGGGTTCATGTAGAATATCAAGGACTAGGAAAAAGCCCAAAGGATAAAGTTAAACATCTCAAAGGTGACTTGTTGTTCTTCACAAACTTTCATCATTTGTATACAAGTTCAATTCCCAACTGTTTTTGTATTCACCCTACATAGTACAAATTAAACAAGATTTCTTTCAGCACAAACAGCAAGAATTTTCAGGAGAAATAATTTCTCAACTATCAATTAATTGCGCTGTCATCCCAGAAAAAAAATGTGGTTTGAAAAATGCAATTAAAAGAAAGGAAAATTTTGTTGATGAAACTTAGTCTAAGAATCTAAATGTAACCCATGGCCATCAGCAACTATTTGATGTATATATCCCCTCCCATTCTTTAGTTTACATGTACAATGTAAGCCTACTTCCCAAACAGCAATTATAGGCATTTAGTTTGTAAACTCAAATAACCTTCCCTATAATGTATCAACAAATCATAACTAACTGCTCCTGTATTGCCCAATCAAAAGGTGAATCACTTGGGTGAATAAAAGGGCTTGCCTGCAGGTCACATCTCTATGGTGTCCTATTTCAGATACTCTTGATTCTCTGACCAGATCTTGGCTTTACTAGGTTAGGAATTTTCAAGTGGGTATGATGGATTTTTCTTCAGTAGTTTCATGACATGCATAATGCAGTGTCTGTAGAGAGAATATGACTGAAATTTAATATGATTACAAAGGAGAGTTTGCTGCTAATTTTACCCTCCATTGGCCCAGAGGAAACAGTTATAACAATTGATCCTTTTGTTAAGTTCATTAACAAAATAATTACTACATGTTAATATTTGCCAATTAAAGAATGATGCCCTTGTACATATTATTTAATTAACTTTGCTGTGTATTGTAAAACATTTGTTCAATTCTAATTACATGGAGTATCAAAAGAAGACAGTGAGTGTATTCCATGAAGTGTATTATTTAAATATTCCAAGTTGTTGATATTAGAAATTCAAAGGTTTTAAATACATTGTGACTCAATGCCATAATTCTTGATTTGAGAGTATCACTTTCAAAAACTTGGTCTCACTTTTTTTTTTTTTTTTTTATGAGATATCGCCTAACTCACAAGGCCACGGACGGCCACTCAAGGTGAGGGCTACACATAACTGATTTGGGCTATCGACCCAAATCAATTGACACCAGGGGCACGTTGCCTCCTACTCCTGGGGCTGAAACAGGGTTACCCCCTTTACAGTCCTTAAGGATGTAGGCATGGGTATCATCCACTAGGAGCCTGTCTGGTAGAGCAGAATGCACTACCTTCCCAACTTTTTCGAAGCAATTATGGTTAAGTGCCTTGCTCAGGGGCACAAGTGTCATGACCGGGTATCGAACCCACACTCTGCTGCTGAAAACACCAGAGCTTAGGTCCGGTGCTCTAGACCGCTCGGCCACGACACGCCACAATTAATACTTGCACTATTAATAAGAGCACATGTGTAAAGTTACGTTATTGTGAACATATTAAATGTACACATTGTAGCACATGTATGTCAATCATGTTATTTCCTTGAATATTCAGTTACAAAAACTAACTTTTGATCATGTTGTTTCAGAACAATCACATTTGAGCAAGAAACTCTGCATTTATTCCAGTACTATTACTTTCTAAACTCAATCAAGTACTGACTAATTCTATTGATTTCTTAAATGAATTCTTGAAGTTTTATACAAGGAGCAACAATTGTACCCCATCAACAGTGGATTTGTGTACATAGTGAATCACACCTTGTGGTGTTAAGAAGAGCTTAAAACCCACACCATGAGGTTAAAAGGTGACCCTGGTTGTTTCCTGGGGAAATAATAAGACAATCAATTCTCTGTTGAAAATAAATTTTAAAATGTGGTGGAAAGGAATGTGCCTGAACAATAGATTTAAGTACAGAGAAGTGATCAGAGATCATTGGTCTTTTAGTTTGGCAATTCAACTACTGCTACCCTATAATACACCACATGTATGAATTAAAACTCATCTTAATGCATTATTATTTAAGAATTAACTCAAATCACTACACTGTGTACAGAGTTTGAATCAAGGAATCACAAAGCAAACACGTAAAAGAAGATTTTATTGGAAATGTCATTAATCTTTAGCCTTTAGCCGTATAGCTAAAGTGAACAAATCAGTGTGTTTAAACAATGATTGAAAACGGACTCAGAAGAATGTGTACTAAAAAAAATACATTGTGGAACAGTGTGTTTTCAATTAATCAATGTTGTTTTTCAGTTTTTAATCTTAATTTATTGTCTCCAAATAGGCTTCCTGTACCAAAAGATAAAATACATGGTCTGTACTGAAAAATAATAAAAACTGTACAACATTAAATCCTACTGACAGTAGCTGCGCTTCATAGTGCACGCACATTCTAGGGTGAGTCTTCGGTGTACTGTCTTAATGCAATATGTCAATGTATCATTTGAATAGTTCTGGAAAGAATGGTGAAGCCCCTCAGGGTAATAATGAGCCAGCATACATGGATGTAGTTGAGCATCCTTGCCAGACAAACTTGCCTTCAACTCCCTTAAAGGAACTACCTCTTTCTGGTCGGTAATTAACAACCTAGAAAACCAGCCGACAGCATGTGGACCAACATGTAAGGATTTAAGCAAGACTTCTGAGACAACATCTTCTCATGACAGCTTGTAGTCAAACATATTGTAGTTTCAACTTGGCTTTCATTTCAATTCCTTGCCTTTAAAATTCCTTAATGGTGAACCATTACAGAACCATTAGGCCATGTGTCTCAATACAGAAGATTTGTGGTTTTGTTTGAATGCCAAGTGTGTTAATCACCCTCATTAAAGGCTATGAAAGGTATGGTAGTCAATGTTATCACCTTACTGTGACAATTTACACATGTGGTGGACCTTCAAAACAAGGAATATTTATCTACAATAATATTTATCTACAATGTATTTCATGAATGTTTCCTCATTCCAGTCTGATGAATTATCTAAATTTTGGCCTTTTTGTAAATCATGGCTACAGCTTCGGCTTAGGCTCCATCAGTCATTTTGAAAATGTGTGCTTGCTGTATAGGGCTTAGAGCAGGCAGATGGAGCCTCAGCCACAGCCAAACCAAAGCATTTCAAAAAGGGCCTAACACTGTAACAGGATCCTCAGTTAACCTTCCTCAGAGATGCTGTAAGTGTGCAAACCCAAGTCTGATGTTGTGGTTTTAAAATGATTACCTTCTAGTCATTCTAAAATGAGGTTAAATCAACACTTTTTCACCCAAGATGGAATTTATCAGCTTACCTCTTCATAAACAAAAACAAAACTGAGCACCAACAAAAACACACACTGCCCTTGTTTGAAACCCTTCAAACTGAAGCTACACTATTTATTTTTCATCAACCTTTTTGAAACTGAAATTGTAGATTGCCTGAGGAGGGAAATAAATACACTCTCACCACTGTACTGTAGCTGGGAATTGTTAGCACTTTGACCAACTGATACATTGCCTATGGCTTCCTTATTTGGGAATTGTTAGCACTTTGACCAACTGATACATTGCCTATGGCTTCCTTATTAAAGTACATGCACTATAATATAGTACTATAGGCCTCTGTGATGTATTGATCATCATGAAAAGCCATAACATGTAAAATGTTTTTAAAGGTGTGTACTACATTACGTTTGTCACTAACTTGTACTATGCTTTGAAGTACTTTTACAATGAAGAAGAAAATACATTTAAGAAGAAATTCCAAACACTAGAGGCTTCTTGTTGCTTTACGTACATGTACTTAACTTGTACAATGTTTCTATTTCCTTCCTCCATGGTTTCCCATAACATGTAGGTTAGTTGAAAGAGAAGGGCTGGGGCTGCTTAAATTTAATGTATGATGTAATGTAACTCTTTCCAATTTCCTTCCTACAGTGTACATCGTTGCATAATTTTGATGGTCTGTTACCAATGAAGACTGGATTACCCCCATCAGCATTCACTCTGCCATTTCCTGTAGAGCAATCCAGAGTTAATGATGACTGATGCAATTGCAATGTTTCCAATGGGACCTTGTGCAGATGTTTTGAACAACACAAAGCTGAGCTACACCATAGGCCTATTATTCAATTCAAAATTAACAGGGTAGGACAAAATTTTGCCAGCGGAATTTTAAAATAATTTTGAAGCAGAATTACATGGTAGAAAACAAATGCAAAAGGATACAATGTAGAGTACGTGCCATATATTCTATTCTGTACACATAGTAGTGACCTTGATCTTCAGTAGACCATTATTATGTGAACAGCTTACCCTAGAGCCAACTAATTTAAGCATATTAATCATTCAACATAATAAAAGTCCTGATAAGGTGTGACTTGGGAGGCTTCCATCTTGCAAGAATACACATGTGGCCACCACCATCATAAGGAAAGTCCATCAATGGTGACAGTATGTGTTGTGACAGATGACAACTGGTGCATGATGATTCACTTTATTTACACACTAGATTCCCAACATTAAAAAATGCCCTATGCCCTTCTTTTAAAAGGGAATGTGGCAATTGGGCACGTATGTAGATCAACCTTATCTATGGTACATGGCATCATGGAATGTGTGTACATGGCATCTATGTACTGTACATGTACATGGAATGGAGGTAGAGATTATTTATATGTAGACCATGCAATTCTGCAGAAACACAGACACACCAAAATGTGTAAGCACAAGTTTGTCCACTCGAGGACTTCTCTTATAGTTCTCCCATTATGTTGACTTTTTTTTTAGGATATTGGTTTTGTACACAAAAGCGAAGCGAGGAAAATCTACTATTGTAAGGGGTTGTGAAACTATACAGAGGTTGTATTTGCTTCATATTTGGTAACATTTGTACGTGTTAGAACAATCTGAAGACTTAACAACAATTTAACTGAAACTGTATTAACAGACTGTCAACACTACAATCATACACATGAGTACTGTTGTAGAACTTTACACAACTCAGTAGACCACCTCAGTAGACCACTACATTGTAAGCCTACCAGACATTCCTTCCATCAGACCATAAGACTAGCCAATGTAATCAGCCTTGAGGGTATATTGAGGATGAAACATTTGAATTGGGAAAAGGTAACATTAACACTACATGTACACAGTGGTGCATTTTAAAAGACTCCACACACATTACATTTGAGTTTGAACTTGTTTCTGATATTGATCGATACCAGTTAGGTAATGATGTCACTAATTACAAATGTAGCTCAAACCGTCCCTCGTTGCATTGAGGAAGAGCATGGTGGTTTGACAGATCATGCAATTAAGTAGGACCTGTTAAAGCTCAGTCCATGTACACTCAATCTGTCAATAATTCAATGCACTAATGGATACTGGATGATGAATTTGGAAATGGTGTACATGTACATGTACATGTAACACAGCCTGACCATTCATTCTTGGTCAGGACATTTTCTCCTAAAAAAAAGAGATACTCAAAGAGGTTCATTTAAATTTCTTTAAATTTGAACATTTCAGGAAGCACCAAGGCAATGACCAGTAGGCATGTCTCCATTGCCAACATGAAGTATCACTATCAGGGCTGGACACATTCACTGTCCCTTGAACAAAAATCTATAATGGTAGACACACAGCCTTCAGGACACTAGGCAAGGTGGAAATAAGATTGTGTTCTTCCAAACATTTATGAAGACTATCAAAGAGCTATAACTGTATGGTTAAACCATGGTTAAACCCATGAACCTAATTGCCACCACCCCACCACCACCCCACCACCTCTCTCCTTACACAATCCATCCTCTGTCATTTTTTTCTTCCACTTTTCTCTGCAGTCTCCATACATGTATGTGTCAATTTACATACAATGGCTTCCTATCACACTGGGATTTATTACATTTCACCACCAGATTTAATTTTCGTAGTGAAATTTACCTTCTTCCCAACTAATTCTGAAAATTGACCCCCAAAAACATACGGACAGGTACATTTACATGTTCGTAAGTAATAGTATAGTGAGATCAAGCATCCATACTTTATAAACTGTGACTTATCCCTAATAATACTATTGAATAAATAAATATTTATAGACAAACAAAAAACTATCAGACAAACTTATGTTCACAAACAGAAGTTTAAGCACAATTTGAAACCTGCTGGCAAGGAATGCCATAGCAAATTGACCTGATGGGCTCCTTGCTGGGCACTTACATGTGTACCAGTGGTCTCTGGTAACTAGGCAACCACTAGATACTAACAAACTAAATCAGTGACACAAAGTGAACCTTTGCCTTCAAATTTATTTTTCATTGGAAAGTTTTTTAGTTTAAAGCAGTTCCAATTGGCAAAAATGAGTAAAGTATGCAACGAACAGAAGAACTTACGCAGTCCACCTCACATTTGCAGACGGTTAGGAAACACAAAATACAAATAAAATATGTGCACAGCATTAAGTTTTTATTTTTTTATTTTTTATTATCCATTATTAAAAAATAAAGACAAGATAAATGTAGCAACGTCCTTTTCATGAATGAATCAATGAAGGAGCTAATACTGGGAAAATAGTAACTCTGCAATTTCTATCCTATTTATCTCTTTTCTTTTCCAAGGGTCACAGAACTTGATCCATAATACTATACTATGTAATGGGTCTAGCACTAGAGCATTAAGGTGATGAAACAGACAAATTATACTCCTTATGAACCATGCATGGATGACTCTAATTGAGGTTTCTCAATAATGATGAGCCAATAGCTGTTAAGTTATTCTGCTGTTAAATTGGATTGACCAATAAACTCAGTATGAACTTCGGACATGTAACCATTCTCATCGTTTGACAGTTCAATTCCCACAAGACAGTCAGACCAATAAACAGTTTAAGTTTTAATAATTACTTTTCTTCAAAATCAAATTAGAATGTTATTATGAGCAATCAAACAAGCAAAGTTAAAGTTCAATGTTAGACCAAGTAACTGAGGCGCTGTACTAGGGGCTTTTTCGAAATTTTGACAACCGCAGATTTCAAAATTTCAGGAAAAAAACAAGTGCAGAGCCCCAGTTACTGGGTCTAGTTCAATGCCATAAAATTACATTTTTATACCTTAAACTTCCCAAGAAGTGGATAATTTTTTTTTTTTATGTCCCAACAGAGTACAGAATGGCACAGCCGTAGACAAAAAACACTACAAAAACAAAGATCCAAATTAATAATTAAAAAATTCAGCACGAGTTACAAAAACTAATTTTAACCAATATTTTTATTTAAAACAAATCATAACATAAGCTCAAATCAAACTCTACCTGAGCAGTGAGCTTTAAAAAGTCTTAATTCAAAGTATCAAAAAAGAAGGATTTCAAATAAGGGATATTTCTGTCAATTGAAAATCTAGTGCACTTTATGATTAGTAACTACATGTATAGCTAGCAGTACTACATATATTAATATCCATGGAGGTATATCTACCCATGGAGCCACTAGGTTTCTGTCAAAGGCAAAGGGTTATCTTCTCCCCGTCCGTGTGCACAGTACACAGCCAGGATCAGGAATCAGTATTGAATCCGCGGATAACAGGCACTTCCGGGAAGTTGTAAATGTACATCTCACTTACAGTATGGTTACATTTGTACATTTTTTATATCCAAATTTCTCTTGAAATGTGCATAACACCTAAATAATTCTATGAGTTTACGTCACAGCAGTCATTGTTTCAAAATGTCTGGTTAAACTTACAACAGTCACATTGTGTTATTGTCTAGAACAATACCTACATGCGTACATACGTATGAGAGACTGGGACTCAACAACATACCGCAATCTTGTCAACTGCCGGGATTGTTTTAGCAGACGTTTGTTTTCAAGTAGAAAAACTCATAGGTGAAGCAGTATGACTATGAGGAACAAAAATTGTGTCCACACATAGATAAGACCCTATCAAGTCAGTTGTTAAAATAACATCACCAAAAAATACAACTTACCGGTTAACAATTCATTATTCTTCCTGATTATTCCTCAACCCACCAACAACAGTCTCTGCTCTGCTAGTATAGTGCTACAGTGTTGTATTAGAACTGATGATAACAAACATACAGTACACTGCGCAGGATGTAGGTAGGTGGTGACTACTGCATGCATGCATACTGCATATATGCAATGCGCACTTACGTCTAGTCTCTGCTGCGCTGCGCTTAGACTTGGTTCCAAGTCTGTGCTCGTGGTTTTTAGTCTACCTGATAGCCAATATTATTGCCTGAAATAGCGCCCTCTTGTGGATTAACCTCCCTCTTTAACCTACGATTGCGAGTTAGAGCGCGTGATAGCCAAAATCTGCGGGGGGAATTTTGTGTGGCTGATGCAGAGAAATAACCGCGATCTCAGACTTGAAATCAAGTCTACGCTGCGCTGCAATGCCAATGCATATTGTACAACTGCATAATAAAAAGATAGACACAACTTCCTACAAATTATTGGGTGGGGGGTGAAGTTTAACGCATGCGCATTGGCAACTTTCCACTCACGACAGTGACTTCCCGAATACCCAGAAAACTAATAGTTGTTTTTTTAATTCGTGTACTAAACAAAACGTATTGGGAATAAAGTAATAACAATAGGTCAGGGTCCCGCTGTTGAATTGTTTTGCTTTATTTTGCTTGTCGTTCTCCAATATTTGAGGTTCCTTCTCCTCGTTGCCCATCATAATGGTCAACACTCTCAGAAATTTTAAATCTCTGTTTTAAGTTTGTACCATATCTAGCTCTTTCTTATGGTGTTCCATATGTGCCACTCCTTTCCGTCGCCTTTTCAATTTTGTCCGTCGCCTTTTCAATTTTGTCCGTCGCCTTTTCAATTTTGTCCGTCGCCTTTTCAATTTTTTCCGTCGCCTTTTCAATTTTTCCATCGTGGGTCCACGTGACTACCAGGTGACTATCACATGACTTCGAAGGAAATTCGACCTTTGGGAGGCATACCGCAGTTGCCAAAATGCATACGTTGCTTCATCCACAGTCGAGACCAGATAACTACGATAACGACGGACAAAATTGAAAAGGCGACGGACAAAATTGAAAAGGCGACGGACAAAATTGAAAAGGCGACGGAAGGAGTGGCACATATGGAACACCATACCTTAAGGATAGCAGTTGTATTACTGATAAGGCTACCCTGTCTAAATAAATCAATAAATAAATAATGGCGTGTCGTGGCCGAGCGGTCTAGAGCACCAGACCTAAAGCTCTGGTGTTTTCAGCAGCAGAGTGTGGGTTCGATACCCGGTCATGACACTTGTGCCCCTGATGAGCAAAGCACCTAACCATAATTGCTTCGAAAAAGTTGGGAAGGTAGTGCATTCTGCTCTACCAGACAGGCTCCTATAGTGGATGATACCCATGCCTACATCCTTAAGGACTGTGAAGGGGGAACCCTGTTTCAGCCCCAGGAGCAGGAGGCAACGTGCCCCTGGTGTCAATACACCGATCCATTAAGCCACGCCCATTTCTCATTGACCAATCACAACCGCGAAATCTGATCACCATTTGAGCCGTTTGGTGATCTTTGCACTAATGGTGATCGGGTTTTGCGGCTGTGATTGGTCAACTCGTAAGGAGGCGGGGCTTAATGGATCGATCTATTGATTTGGGTCGATAGCCCAAATCAGTTATGTGTAACCCTCATCTTGAAGTGGCCGTCCGTGGCCTTGTGAGTAAGGCGATATCTCATTAAAAAATTATTATATGACTGATTTTGTAAAAGTTCAGCCAAAACAATTTTTCGAAGAAACGACCTCATGTACTCTGAACGTCAGTGCCCAGTGTGGTGTTAAAAGGTCCAACATGGAGGACGGAATTTCTCCAATGTTTCTAATTGCTTGTGAATGGTAACTCGGTGGTAAACGTTCGACATTTCCTTTTTCCATGGTTTGATAGACTACCTCCATGGCTCGACTTTATTTTTTTTTTAGTAATAAAGTCGAAAGTTTACCACCAAAAACGGGCCTTCTCTTGATTTCTTACCGACAGCTGGTTCTGATACCCATACCCGATATGTGTCAAAGGGTATTCCGCCCCCCCCCCCCAAAAAAAAGTACAGCAAACGCAAAAATCCATGACAAAACAAACAACTTTAAAGAGTTCCTGAGATTCCAAGCACACACAAATGAGGGATGGAACCATGAGAGGTATAATGCATGTAACTATATTCAGACTAGACTTATTGTCTGAAATTCCCCACTCAATGTATTTGCACTGTTGCCATTTGAAATCCGTTTAAAGTTTGTTCCCGTTTAGTTGATGTTTGATTGAAACGCTCATTTGTTGTCGCGGCACACTTTACAAGTTTATAATAATCTGGACGTGAATAGCGCTCCCAAGACAATTGTAAATCGCCAGATTGATAATGCCCAGTTTGGCTTCACCCATACATGATGCAGCTGAATAAATAAATAACAATTTGTTGAGATTATGGTTGGATTGATACTAAAATTTCTATTATTATAAACAGAGCAGCAGATACCCCCACCCCTTTCGGTTTTCGTCAACAATAAGTTAAGAACACTTCACCTTTCTTTTCATTCTCGGGTAAACAATTTTTTTGTGTAGGGGGAACACCGACACGCCAAAGTGGGATGGGAGCTGGTCGAGAACTCCAGCTCCAGTCTTGGATGTATGCATCCACTAGACAGCAGGCCACACACCAACCAACGATTTTAGAAAACCGAACCTAGACTGTATCAACAGTCGACCGCCCTCTGTCGTTTGAAATTAAATTTTGTTTTTAGTTGATTCAAAGTCGTGCCTCTCACCGTTTTTTTATAATTAATACAAAAATGGCTAAATGCCAATTAAAGTAGTATGTTTTTCATATAAGGAATCGAATGTACAGACGAACATCTTAATTTCAAATGTGGAAACATACTTGCTTCTAGTTGCAACGGTCCCGATTCAGTTAAATTTTAGTTGATCAAATTTTGGTATATGACAGGGACAAAATAAATCACGCGTAGACAAACATTTCAACATGAATAATTTGATTTAATCCAGTTAACATAATGTGAAAATGAGACTTGCAAACGGGCAGTTAATATAAGGAGTGGTTTCGCCATATCTCCTTATACATGTAGTCTAGAACTTTATCTGGAGCAACTTCACATCACCATCAAGACACAACAAACCTTGTTTTTCTCATAATTAAATAATATGAAGTTGGCCCCCAAAAAGTCTATTCAGTTCAATCTAGCAAATGTTTTATACATTAATCAGTCTTTACCAGTAAATGTGCCTTTAAACAGCAATGTCAGCACTACATCCTATGACAAATGTGAGAAAAGAAACTACCCGCATATCTCATTACTCAAAGAACACACCGAGGTCATAGCAGAAATGAAAATGCCAATCCCAAGATTTACATGCGTTTTGTCAACACATTTACATAATAATTATTTGAAATAAACATCTGGTCAACAGCAATGGCAAGATACATTTTCAAACCCGTTTTGAGATTATTGCTGTGACCAGAGCCATTTCATAAGCAAAACTGTTGATACACAGGTTTAAATTTTTCTTAAACTTGTTCTCAACAATGTTCAATGATTAACCTCTTTATATCAACAAATTTGATCATAAATTGACATCCAGTACCTGATCTCAAAGGCAATTGTGTTTAGGCTTTTGAATTTGTAGGCTTCATTTGACTGGTCATTAACATTGAGGTACATACTAATTTTATGAAGCTATACATAATGCAACATGTAGACCACAAAACTCATCAGCAGGTCTGTCCAGTGTTTGGATGTGTGCTCCATCCAATCAGCAATTTATTTGTGTGTCAAATTCTGTTCAGTAGCTCAATTAAGTTTGGCACAGAATGGAAAAAAAACCCATTAACAAACAAGTCATGATCAGCTGACAAGCACCAAGGCAAGATGTTTAACCTTTTTAAGGCTTTTAAGTTTTCAACATAATGCTAGATTGAACAAACATTTTTAGGTTATGTATTACATTTAGAGAGATTCCATGCCATGCTATTTGAGGGTAAAGTCATACAGCTTGTTAAAGATAATTAAAAACATATGTTATTAATCACAATGTACAATGTCATAAACGCACAGACTTCATAACCTCTGAAAGTCTCCAATTTGATTGTTCATTAAAACAAATCAATTTATATGTAATTAATACTTAGATTTTTCAACTGTGAACACTAATGATTATGTAACTATGAAATTAAGGAGTACCTAACAACATCTTTAGAAAGTTCATGAAAGCCACTGAAGCGGCTAAAATTACTTGTGTTTTAGTTTGATTCAAACTTGCAGTTACAACCATTTTATTTCTTATCAAGACTAATAAAAATCTACAATTTTTTTTTGTTCCTTTTTTCTTCTTAAAGAGTACACATGTAATCTAATCTACAAGGTGTATGGTTAGTATTGAAAGATTTTGAACAAATAGAATCTGTTTCTTCTTCTGTAAACAAGTGCAATGTTATTCAATAATCAGATAATTAATGATACAAATATCAACTATTTGAACAAAGTAGGCATGGAAGCCATACTGATTTACGATCAACACAAACGTCATATTTTGAATCCAGTTTATATTACATCTACATGGGAGGTTTGAACATCATATAAGACAATGATTCAACACCACCTCCCTCCTCTACTTAAGAGTACATGTTCTGTATTAAAAGCAAAAAGTTTTAAATACTGCCCGTTTGCATTAAAAAATACCAAATGAAAAAAAGAACTGGAAACATAATTCTAAAAGTAAGTGTGGCTGTCGTCAAATTAGACAGATGCCATGAACTTTTAGCATTTTGTTTGAAGACTTTTCCGCTGATTAAAATAGCATGGCATGGAATCCCCATAGTGAGTCCTTCCCATACACTCTTGCCTTGGAATTCTTACAACATAGTAACTACTGTTGTTCAAACCCAACTCTGAAGTAAAGAGGCAGGTACTTGACTGTGTTTGTCATTGTAGGCTTTGGGCCAGACTACCATATTAAATCATCGTCTTGATAAATCTGGCCCCTTTTTCTTGAAAATAAATGTTGCAGTGTTATTAATTGCAAATTCATCGCCACTTAGGTGTCGAGAAAACAGCTTACACTCTTAAAAAGAGTGGCCATCTTTTGTAAAAGGAAAAAGGACAATTAAGTATTGTCTTCAAGTCCGCTCTGCTTGTTTTTCTTTTAACCTCTTGTTTGTTTCTTCTGATACTTTCAAAAAGTGCATCCAAAATAAATGATTCATGCACAAGTTTGTTTTATCCCATCCCATCACCCCAATCTTTCATTCCCACAAAATGTAACATAAGGGTTTTCACTGCATTATATGCCAGTGAGAAACCCAGGATGTTTCATTCTTGGATTTGTTATCTATGAAAAGTTACCCCTCTTCTAACTCGGCAAAATATCTGGCTGGTTTTTCCAATAAACTCCAGGGACAGAGTTTTCCATACAAGACTTCATACTCATGAAGACTTCCCAGTTAGAGATTGGTTTTTCTGAACATTCAGAACAACAATTTGAAATCTATCAAGCCAACATTGAAAAAAACCACTTCAAGCATCTTTAGAATATACCAACAGCTTCTTGTTGTAATCTTATCTCCTTTGTTTGCAAGGTGGTGCATTTGCATTCGAAATCCATAAACTGTTTCTTACAGCAAAATTTGTGTTTTTCCTTACCAGAAGAAATTGCTCTTATTGTACTGTTATCATAACATTTAATTACAAAAAGCTGCTATGCATAAACCATACAAAGTTTTCAATGTTTCAGAAAATGCCAACCAAACATCCAAACGGTTTTCCTTGGAAGAGTAATTATTTCAAATTGTTGTTCTGCAATATGATGCAATAGACAAGAGGCAGGTTTTTCTATTGACCTGATTTTAACACTAAACGGCACTGAAATAAAGGGACTACATTAAGTCATTTTGTTTTCCCGACTTCACTTTCATTGAGCTGCTCTTAGTTTCCAGGTTTACAGTCTTTTGTACCCATGACTGGCAAGCAGCTCTATAAAAATGAGTCCTGGTTGTAGTCCACCCATTTGGAAACAAATGGGAGTTAAGTTCCATACTTATTAACATAAATAATACTTGTTTTGTGAGTTGGGTTTTAAACATTTAATATTTTCATTGTCTACATATATATATATATGATATGTTGCATGGAGAAGAGGTGATAGGCCTAATTCTAAACATGTTTTTCCCCTTCCTTCAGAAAAATTAAGTTCAACTTGGGGGAAAACTGCCTTGAGCCATGATCAAGCGCCAATTTCTCACAATTTCTGAGCATAATAATTTGAACAACACCTTGCAACCAGGTTAATACTAACCTATTTGACAGGTTCAGAAAAAGCACCTGTCAAGGCTAATGTTGGGTAACTATCAACGGAACAATGATTGAGGAGTCATAAAGTGACTCTGAACAACTCCAGATAGAGAAAAAAAAACATGTTCATAGTAGGCCAATCATCGCAGAAATTGTTTGTAGTCATGTACTAAGATTTCCCCACTTTATTGTATCCAATACCTTTGGTGGAAATGCACTTAATTTTGGCTTTTACAAGTGGTTTTTGACAGGTCCGTTAAGTTTGTAAGCAAAAATGTAGATAACTCCAATGCAGCCGCAGCTGTTTTTAAATGTCACAGTGATGTCAGAATGCTCCAACAATAATATCTGCTGTTTTCTGTGCCCAAATTGATGTCTTCATTTGAATTTTATTTTCCATGTATTATTGGAAATTTATCGGATGTAGACAATGGACAACGAGGTAGCACTGGATGGAATCTTCATTTTTTTTTTCTTTTTAAATTCTTTTTTTATCAAAAAGTAAAAAATAAAGTAACAAATATGGCCATAATATACAATTCTCACCACAAAATAATGGCCCATATTTTGTTTAAACTAAATTTCTCTTTATAATATATATTTTATATATATATTTATATTTTTTTTTTTTACATTTTTATATTTTACTGTTTTTTCGTTTTTTCTTTTTCCTTTTTTTTTTTTTTTCATTTTTATTATATTCTCCCATATCTTTTTGTGCCGGAATGCCATAATCTTTAATGCCTCTTATTTTATTATTTTATAGTTGTTCAACTTTTCATCATAACTTCAGCCTAAATTAGCCATCATTCCCTCTCAGTTAAAAAAATGTTAAATAAAATAACGTAAAATTAAAAACCTGCACCAATGTGCAAGTTGACTCCTTGACCTTTCACCCCTCTTTCAGTTGACATAACCACCGTCACTGAAGAGTCCACTGCTAGGTTCTGATAAGTCACCTATACATGAAACAACTCATTTTGTGTGGAGGTGCGTCATGAAGGACGTAAAGCCAAGAATATCGGAGGGGAATAAAAACAAGCAGAAGAACCAGTTCAACTTTTGGATACTTATACTCAACTTCAAAGCATCCCTTGCTGTATTTGAAAAAGTGGTCTTTATCCTTTTAAAACTTTTTAAAATTTCAACTCGCTGACTCCACAATTTTTATTCAGTTTTTTTCTTCTTTCTTTTCCTCAAGTTACCGTAGAGCCACGTCTGACAATGTCGCAAAAAAACAAATTTTCTCTGTCGGTGGTATACTTTCTCGAATTCATCTCTTTTCATCAGGTGTATAAATTTTATGTTCAATTTGTACGCACCATAAATCAAGAATATTTAGGGTTGTACATTTGTTGTTTTATCAGTTACCACAACTAATTATTGTCAACAATCATTAAGTATTTCCTGGGTGTACCTCAGAAGAAAAGCTTGAATTTCTAAAAGATCAGGATGTTATCAAAATCCATTGCTTGCTCACATAGGTTTGAATCCCTAGTTACAAATCAGCCTCTATTCTCAAATTATTGACACCAGCCGAGGTTTATAGAAAACCAACTTGTAACAAGGAGATAAATCCCAAAGGGAAAAGACAATTCTACTTTACAATGGTTCTCATTTCGATTCAAGCTTTTCATCTGTTCTACTGGCAGTGCTTTCTTAATTATTGTAGGGTCCTGACAGGGGAAGGGGAAGGAATAAGGACATTAGTAAGGGAAGGGGGGATGTCTTACTGTGGGTTGCCAGGACCATTCATGCGGTTACCAGGTCCACGACGCTGGAAACCATAGCCATACTGTTGGTTCTGGTAGGCACGCTGGTTGAAGTCATAGATCATCTTGCGAATACGACGCTCCGCAGCCTGAGATATTAAAGGAAAAATTGCCGCCATTACACCAGGAAGATTTATCTAAATTTAAGCTGAACATCCTAAAATTGTTTTGAAACAGAAACCAATCGAAGAGCATGTGAGAGAAACTTACCTGTAGGGCATAGAAGTGACCATATATCTTGACCATGACTTCCTTATCAGATTCTTCTGGTGATTGGTCTCCTTCCTCATCTTCTTTGTTGGCACGGGGAACTTCAATACGGGCTAGGGTCATCCTTTGGAGGTCACGCACCTATACAATCAACAAAAATATGTTCAGCAACTATGTTTATATCGCCCGTTTTAGCATTGCCACATGATGTCCTCTCGGAATATTAAATTGGATAAACTGTCGTTAGTATTTATGAACAACAAATATAAAAAGGTTTGACGTCAAACAGAAAAATGTCAGCTCAAATTTATGAATCTATCATGAAGTTCTTCTAAAATGTTTTTTTGAATTAGTCATAATCTCTAGTAAATGACTTAACAATTAAATGGCTGGCAACAAGTTTGTATTCTTTTTATTTCTGGCAAATATAAAAATAAAAACTCACCTTAGCACCTTTCTTGCCAATAATACGACCCACCATCTTAGATGGTACGCCAATCTCACAGTGAAGAAGCTCCTCTTTCGTCTCAAAGAGCCCCTCCCCACGAACCTTATCAAATAGAGCAAACTGGGCTGCCCATTGGGCCTCAGGGCTTCCAATGATGGTAACTTTACGCTCTGCAGAAACCTCATCATCTGCTGGAGCAATCTACATTATAATGAGAAGGCTAAGTTATCAAAGGTTTGTAAAGGTAAGAGTAACTGAGTACATACTTATTAAACAGGCTTGATATTTAGCCCTTGCACAAAAGTAGGAAGATTTTATTTAGTACAATGGCTGGCCTACATGTAAACATGGGACAGGCTTTCATAGTCTTTTAAGGCTATTTAAATAGCAATTTGTCAGATTCTTCTGAAGGCAAAGAAATTGGAAATCAGACTAAAGTAGGAAGAGTACCATGCCTGATATAAAGCAAGTTATGCAAACTACAAATAAGCTTAACAAAACAAACAGGTCAACATAAGAGGTTGCCCGAGTAAATATCAGATCAAGCTTTAGGATGATTTTCTTATCAGAATAAAAAAATATGCCTTCAAGCCGACATCGATCATAAATATTCCAAATGTAAAATTGACATGATGGAATGCTTGAAAGCTTGAATCTGTTTTGGGTCTTAAAACTTGGTGGACATAAATCTACTTTAGGGCAGGAATGGGAGAAGAAGAGCCAGTTAGATCAGGAAATGAAGTGTTTTTCTACTCACCCTGATGGAGGCATTAGCACGGCGAGACATGTTTCGAATAATGTCTCCTTTAACACCAATAATAGCACCAACTGCATCCTTAGGTACGTACAAATATGCCGTCTCATTTTGCTGGTCCAATAATGATAAAAGCACAGAGGTTACAAATAATTTTTGTTTTTCTGGGCGAGTAATTCATATGAATATTTGAAAACAAATGTTTTAACTCTATATTAAAGAGAGCACTTGACACACAACTTCAGGGTGTTTATATAACTCTACCAGCCAAGCAAACTTTGAAGTTTGACTAGTTGAAGTATGATTGCTTTACACATTGTTCTGCAATAATTAGGTCTGTTTTAATAGCAATACGTGCTGTTGAGATTCTTATCAGTATGATACAGTGAAGGTGACTATTTAGTACAAGGGAACTAGAAAAATTCAAACATTAAGAATAAAAGATAAGAGAGTGATAATGAGTAGATCGTGTGCTTACATTCATGGGATATTGCTGCTGTCGAGGATCACCATAGCCCTGTGGGTTGGGATAATATAGACCAGGTAACGGACCCTGCTGAGTTGAACAAACATAAAACAGAAGCACCATTTACACCCAGCCACACAGTGATTCCATTTCAGTGGGTTTTTCTGTTTCCGTTCTTTTTTCAAAAATTCATTTGTATGTAAGCCAGTTCTCCCATGGTTTTAAAGGCGTCTTTAGAATAAAGACAGCCGATACATTGAAGTAGCACAAAAAACTGTCATACTGCATTGACAGTTCATTTGTTTCGTTTTCTTCAATCCATTCCTTTTTAAAGTATGATTATAAAATGCTTTCAGCTACAAAATGATATCCAGCAGTGCTTAACCAAAACTGGAATTACTCCCACTGAAATTTGTTTTCTTCAAATATAAATTAAATTTGGTCATGTGGCTGAAAATAAATTTGTGGACAAAAACAAAGAAACAAAAGGTACAGCAAGAGTCAGAATTGATGAAATTCAAGAATAATCATCCACAGACAAAAGTTGACAATTAGAAGAATAAAACATAATAGGAGAGAGTTGGATAACATCTACATAAGTATATGCGATTCTGAAGCAGCTGTTAACATACAGAATTTCTGAACACAGCTTCTTACAAAACTTTGTTCAGAAAAATTGACACAATCAGCTCAGCATTCAGATTATATTAAAATTTGACATTGAACATTTAATTGATCAACCTTTTCTTTTAAAACTGTTACTTGGAAATGCACAGACGTCAAGATATAAAACCATCTTACCATTCCTGGGTTTTGGTATCCATGGTTGTTAGGTTCACCAGATCCTGAGAACATGGACATGTGGTTAATACCAGGGAACATGTTATGCTGTTGATTCTGCATTCCTTGCATGTGTTGCTCATATGCAGTACGCAGCTTAGCTGTGATAAGGGACTCTGCCTTAGACACTTGGTCTACTGTTCCTTTGATAGTGATGGTACGCTCTGGGTTGCAAATGGTCAACTCATGTAGACTGCAGTAGGAAATGGAGGTATTTCATAGTTCAAAATAATAGCTTCAAGGTTGAACAACTAAAATTGCGATAATGTGTATACAGAATAGGTGTTTAAAATGTTGCTAACTTACGGAGAGATGGTGATGGTCGTTTGGGATTCCTGCATTATATGCTTGAGGGAGCTACCACCTTTGCCAATCAGACGACCAACCAGTGCATTATGAGCCAATAGCTTGAGTGGCGGTTGGGTTCTAAAGAGAGACAGATCAAAGTTTATCATAAACAGTTTACTACAAGATAATTTACCTTTTGCTTCAACAAATGGTCACATAAAACCCTCCTACATTGTTTATAACATATTAAATAATTGTTTCTATTAGTTTTCTGTATTGGTTTGAGGTTTAAAAGTCTTTATAACTCAGCTATCTTCACTTTCTTTATTATCCCCTTGCTGACAGCACTACAGTGATGCCAACACCAAGTATATGAATTCCTCTATGTCCATCTATTTTAAATTTTGTGAAATCTGAAAGAAGACAATTTTGAACCTACGACCTCCCCAACTTACATGCCGATTGCTCTACCAACTGAGCTATCTTGCCCTATGTTGACAATCTGCCTATCTCTTTTTGAAGGGGGGGGGGGGAGTCAGAAGTCATACAAGCCAGGAATTATACCCATGTTACATAAAGCTTGGAAAGCAGCAGTAAGTGGATCACCGTAAGGACACACAAATATACCTGTTGATTTATTTCTTTCGACATAACCTTACCCCTTCTGGGAACACTCCTGGTTCATAATTTCCATGACCTTCTTGCAGGCAGAAGTACAATCTTCTGGATTTCCAAATGTTGTCACAGCCTTTTTGTTAAAATGAGAAGATAAGGAACATATTGAAACAAACGCTTGAATTAAAACCATCAACAAAAGAAACCTAATTAATAACTTTTTTATGTTTTCTTTCCAAAAACAAAATAACTATATGAATTATAAGAATAAGAACAATTACTCATCTTTTCTTGTCATATGTTTTGTATCCATTAGCTTAATATGGTTTTTTTTTAAATAGTGTTGTGGACGTGTGAATTTTCACACCAGGAGTCAGTACAAAAGGTTGCGGCTGACCAATTTTCATTTAATTTTCTAATATAATGTCACCCAAGGATTCTTTTTTTTACATTTCTGAACCCAGCAGTCTTGGAATTCCAGACATAAGGAATGAGAAACAAAGTTTCAGCTTCCTCCCATAGGTATAAATATGAAAATACTTAGTATAAAATTAATTTGCAATGGCAGGGGACCTTTGTAACCTAGTTTATGTCTCATTGTATACAGCGGAGGGTTCCAAACTGGGCTAGTTATAAATACTGGTTCTCACACATCTATACTTGTTCCAATACTGTTATAAGATATTAGATGCAATACGAACAGTACAATAGTTGAGGTATTCCATTTATATACAATGTACCTCAATTTAAGGACAGACACCACATACAGGAAGTGTTTTAATTAATGTATACCCTGGAACTGTTTTCTCACTTTTACCTTCTCTCCTGACCCTGGGTTTTCACGGCGGTGGATGTCAATTCTGTAGAAAAATAGACACAAAGTGGTTTGTTTACTGCACATGTATTTGAATTTAAGAATTACTGGGACAACAGTTTTAAAAAGTGCTTTAAAAATGATTCGGATCTGAACTCGGCAACAAATATTCTACATTTTAGTAATCCATGGGTATCTGTTCTATTTATAGACAATGACACAAGAGGGAAGGGGCTACATCCTTAGATATACCATGGGTATACCAAGTGCATAATGATTGAAGGAAGGGAAAAGGGACAGTGGGTAATTTGTGACAAAGAAGGGATCTGCTCATAATGTGTTATTTGACTGAAGGATACTTGGCCTCATGTAGGGAAAGTTCACAATTCACTAATTCATATAACATTCTTGTTCTTGGTGTTCATCTCAAAAGCTCCTAACATGAAGTTTGCTCAGAAGAGTTTTGCTGCAAGATTTTTGTAAAGTCTGCCCGATTACTGTGAGTGTTGATTATTTGATTATCGTTTAGAACTCTGGTAAAAGTTTAAGTCAGATTAAACAGGAATGATACTTGGTTTTGGGAAAAAAGTGGGGAAATTTTACTGAGTACAAGGGCTAACATACATGTACGTACGTATGGGGTTCGTTTTGATAGAATTTTCAGGCTATTTAATCATTTTTTCTGATTTTTTCCCACCAGCAAAAAACCCACTCAAGAAATCAGAGTAAAATAAGGAAGAGTATCATGCTTTTTAAAACAAATGCTAGCTGTATGTCTTTGATGATAGAACCCCTTACAGGAAACTTCAGTTGTTCCTCTTAAAGATTTTGTTAATCATAGATGACTCAAGACAGTGTGATCCTGTGTAACAACTAACACAGAAGGACTAGAATACATCGCCTGTTTCTATAGCACTGTAGTGTTTCAACAGCATTTCTACTTACATTACAAGCTCTCAAGAACCAAAACATAGTTGAAATGTATGTCTCAGTACTTCGTCTCATACTGTCACTAAGTAAACACAGTACAAGATAGCGGCACTGAATAATTAATATTCGCAGTGGGAACGCCAACCTCACAACTGAAAATGCGAGTTTGGAGCTGGCCTTGGCCAGACCTGCGGTTGCTTCACGATACTAAAAATCTCATCTTAATTACTAGGTTAATAAAATTACAAATATTGAAAATTACAAATATTGATAGGAATGAGTGTAACAAAGTAAAAAACATCAAGGAATAGTTTACCACGAACTAAAAGTAGTTTACAATTATTGTTCTTGTTTTTTGTTTACTGTTTATCTATTTATTAACAAGAGGTAAAAAATGTAAATAATATGGTCATAATTGGGTGACTTTTCCTAGACACAAGAAGCAATAAGGACTGCAGTGTTCTTACCTCGCTTTAGTCTCTCCAGTGATCTGCTTGATGGTCTTACCACCTTTTCCAATGATGGCACCAACCACATCACTTGGAACTAGCATTCTACAAGAGGAAAATATAAAGGATAACATTTGAGAAGAGCTTTTACTTAAAATAGAGTTCTCTGCAAGAATTTGACCTCCTAAAATTCTCTAGCAATCCGGGCCCAGTTTCATAGAGCTGTTGAAGCAGAAAATATTTGTTAAAATAGTTCTGCTAAGCAAAAATGTAAGCAGGATAAGTCACAGATGGTACACTTGAAATGGTATTTTAGCTGGTAACCTTATTCTGGTAAGCATTTATTTTGAAGTGATTAGCTGCTTAAGCAGCTCTTTAAAATTAGGCTCTGTTACTAGACAATTTTTAAGACAAAGGTCCAAACAAGACCATGAGACATGTTGCTCATTGAAGCTATACAAATGGTACAGTCACAACAGAGGACATTTATATTTTAGTTTTTTAATAACTCAATGTTTTACACTCTTATCCTAACTTTGCAACAGCGGCTGATAAGTTTAATGAAAAAAACTGCTTCCTACATTCATTTGTCTCAGTACTTTGTCTTACACCATCACTAAGCAACACAGTACAAGATAGCGGCACTGAATAATTAATATTCGCAGTGGGAACGCCAACCTCACAACTGAAAATGTGAACTTGGAGCTGGCCTTGGCCAGACCTGCGAATGCTTCTGTCCATATAAAATAACAGCAGACATCACCAGTTATAGGCAATACAAATATTTGTAGGTAGCCTCCTTATTAGTTGATTTGAACACTTGTCTAGATAAAATATGCTTTACTGATTACATCCGAATTGCCAAATAAATACATATAACCTTTAAACAACTCAGGGGAGAAAAAGATGTGTATGTCTGACCACAGGTTGTAGTGGGAGGGAGAACGTGGAAAAATCACTTGGGTTTTATTTTTAGTGTTTCACTTCGTCTTAGAATCAAAGGCTCACATGAGAGACCAAGTTCTGCTATTGCTTATATAATGTATTTATCAAGTTCTTGTGTATGTCTTCAATGGTACTCATTAAATCTATCCTGTGCGACACCTACTCTAAGCAAACACAGTGGACATTCTTAAGATCATGAAAGACGCCTACATATTATACTCAATACAAATGTCAAAGCCAATCTTAGATAACCCATTAGATATAGTCTCTAATGTTTATCTGTGCCAATTGTGTGGGTGGCTATTCGTTGGTGGGTGTTATTTTTTAATTTTGTTTTGATCATATTAACTGTACATGGTAAATACAGTGGCATTAATGTTTTTTACAATTCAAAAATTGAAGAGAGAAAAGGAGAAAATAAAAATTCTTAAAAGTTAATTATAATAAACAAAAATTTAAGATTTGACTTTTAAATAGTTTTGTATTTTATGTTACCTCACTGGGAATACATTGGAGCTTCCTTGATTGCGGTTGCCACCACGGTTGAATCTGTTGTTTTGGCGATTCCCTGAATTTTTGTAATTGACCTGAAGAAAAAATTTCATAAGAAATGTCCATCTAGTAATCCAGCTTCAGGGTTACAAACACTTTGAAAAGTCTTCCGTGTATTCAGTCACAAACATGTGTACAGTACTACACCCGAAATCGTTATTCTTGAATCTCTGCTTCATTTCATCAATTAAATTTGGAATAAATCCTAGAAATATTGTGTATTACAACAGTGCTAATACTACATAGAATCCTATGCCATGGTTAGGTGAGAAGCTGTGAAAATGACAATTTAGAGATGGTGTTGTTTACCTTGAGCTCTGAACTATGGAATTCATAGTTGTTAAGTTGCTTTATGGCTTGCTGAGCTTGCTCTACAGCTGCATAGGTTGCATTGACAGCATAGCCATTGGCACCCTCTCTGCCTACAAGAATTACATACAAACAAATTACACAAACAACCAAAGGCTTACTTTATACAACAAACTCGCTCAGATTATAGAGGCTGATGATCAGTTTTAAATGAGATGAACAAAACAGTTTCTTAGATACCTTTTTCACAGGAGCTTACACTGCCAAAAGTCTTGAGCAGATCCTGCACTTCCTGGAGTGGTGTTTCCAGTGGAATGTTATGCACCTGGATGTTGGTGGATCGGCTTCTGAAACACAAGTCAAATTATACTAATTTAAAGAGTCAAATATGTGTCTGACTTTTTATTGTGTCAGTTATCATATGAAGGATTGATTGCATTACAGACTGCCCAAGATAAAGAAGCTGCTATATACAACCAACAGTAACAGTAACAGTAACAAATCTGTGCTTATAAAATAGTCCTTTTGAAAGTGTATTTCACACTCCACATTCAATATATTTGTCTTAGCACTTCGTCTCATACCGTCACTAAGCAACACAGTACAAGATAGCGGCACTAATAATTAATATTCGCAGTGGGAACGCCAACCTCACAACTGAGAATGTGAGTTTGGAGCTGGCCTTGGCCAGACCTGCGAGTGTTAATAAAAGAGAACAGATGGTAGGCTTCTTCATATTGATAATTGGTAATATGAGGACCTCCACACAAAGTTCATGGGAACTGATAAAATTAAAAAACTAGAGAGAACATGAAAGGTTGATTTTAAAAATAATTGTCTTCATAATAACTGTTCAAAGAATTTGCTACACTAATAATTATCACACATGTACAGGTTCATGTTGAAAAAAAACTGAGATTGTTCTATAAAAACTTTTGCCCACATCCAAGCCATCAAAACAACCCATTCTTCAAGTGAAGAATTTCCCTAGCAACACACAACGGTTTAAGGGGATCAACCTTACAGAATATCCTTTAAAATTGTCAGATTTAGAGTGACTGATTAAAGAACAATCTTGACATAATACAACATTTGAAATTCATGCGCAAAAGACGCAAGTTGCAGATTTTCAATTTGAATGTTTTTTCACCCACAAGAAGAGAAGGCTTGATAAGGAACTCATGTGACTCATTAGCAGAGAAATAATTGGATGAAGACTTCATTATAACAAGGTTAAAGACTGACACATGAAACCATTATTATTTCAATAACTGATGCACACAAAGGAAAATAACATAATTAGTGTATGGGTTTCATCCAGCATTGCAAACACTGAATTTTTTTTGAATTTGTTTACTTATTTTCTAAGTAACTTTTGACTGAGATAAGAAATGTTGTAATGTTTTCTGATGATAAGAGTGACAGGCTGGTCTCGCACAGAGTATACTACATCGTGGTAATTATATATTTAAAAAAAGGTTATTCTTGTAAGTATTGAGTTAGGGCCTATGTCTGTCACTGAACAAGAAATGATGCACATACATACATTGTGTTGAACTTTCATTCAATAAAGTCAAGGGTCACAGTTATATAACTGATAATATTTTAAATCACAACAAAAATGTTTTTGTTCTGTTAAAGATTTCACAAACTACACCAATCCTTCAATTCTAATGACACAAGACATTAATCAAACTTCACCCCAAAAAGAGAGAAAAAGGGTCTTTTACTTCAGTATACAGAGTTTGTACATTCTCTGGATGATTGGTAGGCCTACTGTTTAAAAGTCACTCAAGTGTCTTGCAAAAGGCAAATAAAGAGTGATCGCATCAAATTGAAATTTTTTTAAACCAAAGAACCACTAACCGCATATGTTTGCTTAATTACATTTACAAGGATCTCCAGTGCAGTGTATTTCACATATAATAGTCACGTTTGAGGATCCCATGCAGGTTCCATTGTCAAAAAGATTTTAAAATAAATATTTAATAACTCATATATTGCAAACACATCCAGTGGTTGTTATAGATGTCTAATTGGATTTCGACCACACTGGGTGCATCATGCTCCTGCATGAAAACCATTTACAAATATTCAGCAGGGTCCAAGTGTAATTTACCAGTAGCTGCTCACAAGGTTATGTAACCCATTCTCTCCAGCACAAACCACTACACAACACACTAGACTTATTATATTTTGAATACATTTTTATATTCATGTCAAGGACACCTGATTATTTTTCCTTGGCTCAGTGTGGAGGTGTAGTATTAACTGGATCAACATGTTTAAATGTGCCTTACCTCCAAACCCATTTAGATTGCTGGAGACTACTTACACTACAAGATCAATACCCTTATATTTAAATATACGGTCAAAACTCTGAATAGGTCCATAAAAATCAAAATGAATGCACAGCCCAGCATTTTTAGTGAACAGTTTATGGACTTTGCACATAGGCAATTTCAAAAAACTATAACTTTTTTAAAAGGAAGTGCTTGATAAAAAACAGACGGCTACATTTTGATATAAACTTACATTTACCAGACCTTCGTTTATAGAAATACAAGGAGCTCTTTTAATCGCTCTCCTGAGAATACTCAGGAGCTCAATTTGCGCTCCTCAAATCACTCTTCTTAGATTGTCCAGGAGCTCAATTTGTTTGACTTGTGTAACAGCATATATTCAGTTTATGATTACTAAAATATACAATAATTTTGTCAAGAGAAATCATAGATAAAAAACAAAGGATAACTCTAAAAGCAGCCCACAATTAATGACAATTTCAATCACAGTTTCCACCTACTACGTAACTTACTATAATCCCTCAATAAAGATGAGTCGATGCATTCGTGAGTTGAATCATGCCCTACTTACAAACGCACGTTATGACGATGTGACTGTGTTTCCTTGAAGTCAACGTGTGTGTGATGTACACACATTATTTTGTGCATAAAATCGCCCCATAGTCCTTTGCGCATATCGCACGCGACATTTTTTAACCGCTGGCCAAATTTCCGTGATAACTTATGGGCGACATTAAATCCTAGGCGCTCGGCCACCGAGGTGCACACGTGCATTCTGCGATCCCAAAAATAAGTGTCACGGGGTAGGGAGAATTTAACCACAATCGCACTGTGCGCAACATGTTTTTGTTACAAAATTCTCAATACTAGTGACAAGCAAAGTATTCCTACATCACAGTCGTCCTAGAGTCCAGTCGTCATGAGTTATGTTCAAATGGGCCAGTGCGTTGTGTACAATGGAGGCAAAAGCGTTTCGTGTTTTTCACGGACGTAAAAAATAAACCCAAAACAAAAAACGTTTGCTTATGTGTGGGCTGTGCCAACGTTTACATAACCAATGTTATTTATCTGCCTTGTTACGGTAGAATTATAAATAAAATACACCATAATGATCGAGGAGCGCTGTCGATCGCGCACGTGAAGACAGACCCAGGAGCGCGGTAGGAGCGCGAGCGCGATCGCGCTCCTCAAAAACGAAGGTCTGATTTACGCTAAATTTCAAGCTATGTTTATTTCCCACTTGAAAAATAAATTTGATGTAGAGAACAATTTTTTCTTAACAAAAGAAATGAAAATTTTTAAACTAACAGTCATCTTGGAAACATTGCTAAGTCATTCCAATTCCAAGTATACATGTAATAGAGTATTAGAGAAAAACTACTTAGCCTATAGCATGCATTTTAGGGTCCGAGATGAGTATTATTTTTTGGACTTACATGTGCAAGTTTGTCAGGAAAAAATAACATCCTGTCTAGACAATGTATCCCAAAAAGAAGAGCAAAAGGTATCAAAGAATCGGTGCAGCTTCAACTACACTTTTTAATTGATGAAAATACTGGACCAGAGCATTTTCTCATGTTCTTGGATGGTCTGTAGGAAAAACAGGTCCTTTAGTGGTTGTGTACATGACTAAGATACAGCTCAGCAAGAAGAATTGTGTTATGTCAGGTGTTCATTACAGGAAGGGTGGCTGAATAGTACAACAATCTCGTTCAAGTGCTTTTGGTGTGTCCCCCCCCCCCCCCCCACAATTACCTAAAACTTCCAGGTGCATTTATGTGGAAAAGATTACCTGGACTGACTAGTCGAAGAGCCAACTATTTTATTTGGCAAGTCTTATCATTTAGCAAATATAAAATCTTCATTTTGTCTGCGCTTAAATTTTCCAAACCCTTTTTATGATAAATCCACTTTTAAACATAATTGAATTTTGAAGTGAAATTGTCTGATGGGCAAGTTCAAAAATGCTGAAAACTTTCACAACAAAACAGTTCCATTGACAGAATTTACTTTATCAAGTACTGTAGGTTTAGGTTAACTGGTTCATACCCTTAATAATTACTTGACTGAGTGGATATATAATCTAGAGGTAGGATTACAACAACCAGAGCAGGGGTTAAGAGGTTGCATTCCACAGTGTCTGGTCCCAACTTCTGGCAAGGAGGGCATCTAGAGTCCATGAAGTCTGGCTCTAAAAAGTTTTTCTGTTATTTTCTCCCCATTGATTTTGACCCCTTAATGCTACAGGTCCTTGTTTCTAACTATATTACAGTGGTTTTGATTAAGCAAATTTTCACAATGTGAAATTAATTGTGCATTACGCAATTTGTAACAAACAAACAAGCTTGAATTTATTTTACTTTAACCCTTCAAGTAAACACAGAGAGTCATTCATTCCATCCAAAGTGAGAAGACTTTCTACTGTACGTATAAAAATCCTTAAAATGGACAGATTTTTCAATTTTCATTATTCAGCAGATATTTTTCTTTTCAAATGCAGATTTTTCATTAACAGCAAGATTTTTTGTTTCTTCTACAAGGCAGAAATCCACAGATTGACAGAAGTTACATGTCTGGTGTTGTGTTTATGCGTTGTTGGGGATGGGACCTTCGACCTTTGAAGGTGGGAAAACAACCTTGCTTTCTGAGAGGCTGTGCTTTTTTTTTTAAACCATGGTGATATTGAGATTTGATGCATCTAGTTGCTTGGTGCGTTTACTCAAGATTAACTTGCCAAACTTAGATAGCGGTTTGAGGAATAACAAGCAGGGCAGTTTTGAGCGTTGTTATAAAGAGACTGAAAACATTCTTAAAAGACACCTTTCTTATAACTGTTTTATTTAGAGGCATAGTTTGCTCTTGAGTAAATATGCCTGAAATTTCTTAGGGGCAAGGCCTCTTTCTTCCCAGTCAACATTGCAACTTTAATTCAAACTTTGAACCATGACCATGGCAGTACAAGCCATGATTCTAAAACTTTTCCCGACAAAAACAAAAGGTTATTAAATAATACCAGGGACAAAGACTGGAGAACATGTTTCTTTGGAAATTAAATGAGAAACCTTGTTAAATAAAATTAACCTTTCGATTAAACAAGTTAAGGATCTCACATTTTATAGAACTGTGTTATTCAACTTCAAGGAATCAAGGCACATACATGTACTCTGTCCTTGCTCTATGTTTAAAGCGAGAACAAAAAATCCCATGATAATTTTAACTTTACTTTAGTGCGAGTTACCTACCTGACACCCCTGCCTCTCTTCGGTACTGAGTGCTCAACAACCATTACTGAACCAAGCAAGTTGTAATCTAGAAGTGAAAAAAACAAGGGTATTACTATTAATAGTGTCAATCAATACCGAGTGAGGGCGCTGTTCACCGCGCAGCCACTTTTTGTTAATGGAAAACTGTGACCACCTCAACGTGTACAACGCTATAGAGAGGTCGGTGGTGCGGAGGGATATAGATTTAACCCATGTTAATCGTTTCATTCATAAAAATAAATGAAACTACTTTCAAGATTGAGTTTTTCTCTCGCGATTGATATGCAATTTGACGTCCGTTTTGTTGGAGTATTTGTGAAAAACTTTCTGTAAAATCACAAGAAATCTTGTTTTCTGCGCTCAAATTCATTGTGAACTGTAAGTAGTTATCCTCTTAGGGCCCCATAATGAACCAAAAATGACAGTTAGTTGAGTATTTAATTATGTAATAACTTTTTGATAATTGTTGATCGGTTGATTTCAACAGGGGGCGCCCTGCGCTAGGGCATGCTGGGATAGGAAGGGGAACATCTCCCATGCCCTAGCGCGCGAAAGGGTCCCTTGCCTATCCCATAATGCCCTAGCGAAGGGCGCCACCTGTTGAAATCAACCGATCAACAAAATGGATGCCGGGCAGTCAAATCGGTGGCAGTAACGCCTCAGAATTTCTTCAAAATTACACCAAAACGAGGTTGCACAATGGCGTTTTAATGTGCTTTTCACAAATCGGATACAATGAGTGACAACTGGGGAAAAAATCTCGGCATAAAAACGTGGGTTTATATTCAAAAAATTATTTCACCT
Source organism: Leptasterias polaris (assembly GCA_037783415.1). NCBI lineage: Eukaryota > Metazoa > Echinodermata > Asteroidea > Forcipulatida > Asteriidae > Leptasterias > Leptasterias polaris. The sequence continues at coordinate 169,487 of JAZGTN010000235.1, forward strand.
CCTGGAGGTACATGGGCGTAGGGCCAAGGATCGGAGGAAGTCCAGAGTATTGGCACTATAAATGGGGCTACTTACAACTCAATCAGATCAAACATTGTCAAATCTCAAATTTTGTGATTTCCACTACTATAGTATTAGTATTAAGAAATTTTTAAAACTTCCAACAATTACAAATGTTATTACATCCACTTTCTGCTTGTATTGTATAAAACATTGTGTTTCCTGCAAACTTTCATTGCCAACCTTTACAGATGCCCAACATTCGCCAATTTACTATAAATTTAAGTTGGGCCTTATTTATCTTGTACTATTTGTAAATGAAGCACAAGTTGCTTATATTTGTTCACTTGTCGTTATCACATCGGATTGATTTGAATTGAAGTTGTGACTAGTGTAGTTTTAGTGGGCATGGACACAGCAAACGGGTGGTCCAGTCAGATCACACGGACGGTAATTGTTAAGACAACTTGGTCATCCCACGAACGACAGACCCGGTCCCCCTATTCGTCTTATCGCCAACGGAATTTATTTATGACCCAACGCCAGCCACCACCTCGTGCACTGCAGCATGCATTGTGCGTGCACACATGCATGGCGTCCATACACACATGTGGCTTGCATACGTCATACAACATGGCGAATCATACAGCCCACACAAAAATCCAGGACAAGTTTTTTGTACAATATCGTCACTAATTTCTCCCCTTTCCTTTTGTCAAATACATTTAATTCAGCTATATTATTATTGAAGACGTGATCCAATAGCAACTGGTTTATTCAAAAAGTACTAACCGTTGAGTTTTTCGATAGCAAGTTGGGCCATTTCTTCGTTCTCGACGTCGACAAAAGCGAAGGGGCTCGCGTTGCTGTTGGGGTTGGAGCTTCGCTTCACCACCATGTTGGAGACTGGGATGCCATTTTCCTCGAAAAGGTCGCGAAGAGCGTCCTCGGTTACATCCTCGCTGAGGTTTCCGCAGTAGATTTTATTCATTGTGGTTGTTGTAGAGGGTAAATTCATCAGACTAGTGAAAATGTGGGTGGAATTGTCTCCGGTTTTGGGGAGGAATGTCTGGCTAAAGAAGCCGAATCGTACGACCGACCGTGTGTTGGGTAGTGTGCCAGTGAAGAGAGACCACACAGTACAGTCAGCACGTAAAATACCACAAATTTCTCGCCCTACCCACGTGCTCGTACCACGTGACTGTGATTGACAGTTAGGTCGGATTTCTCGCCGTCTGAATGGCCAACCTACGATAACGGTACCGCCTACTTTGAATTTTGACCAATCAATAGCAGTCATCGAAATTGGATTGGAGCTCGTTTAAATAACACAAAAAATGATTAACACAATTTATGAGTATTTCTTTTAATTGTCCGGTGTCCGTTCAAAACTTGTGCCGAATCTCTGATAAGAAAGAAAAAAACAATCTTTAAAATTTGACTCTTTAGTGGAAATTATCACATAATCAGTGGAAAAAAAATGTTATTGATTTCACTCTGTAAAGTGTTGTGATTACGAAAGCGTTGCAGGTCTGGTGAAAAAAGTACCTCTGAATATAGTTTTCTTTTTTTCTGTTACATGGAATTGTTTTTGTTTGTTTGTTTATTAATACTTACCAAATTTAATTAGATGTTTAAATGCTCATACTCTGTGCCTTTATTTTTCTTAAAGTCACTAAACAGTGTTCCCTTAACTGGGGAGGGGGTGCCGCATCATGCACCTTTTCAGTCTTCATTTCTTTGGAATCACACAACCCCAAAAAGTGGTTCACAGTAAAAGTATAATAAAAGTTTTTTTATTTTATTTATTAAACATTCGACTGTAATCAATGTGTAATAATAGACATTAACTTAATAAAACACAATAGTAGAAAAATACAATTATAAAACACATAAAGCACAAAATCAACGACATACTCACTGCTTTAATATGTTTGCCTTAGCATAACAAACTACTACAACATTTATCAAATTGTTTTCTTTGATTCTTGTATTAATTGTATCTCCATTGTTAATGTAGAAGTTATGATTGCATCCATGCTTGGATTTACTTTCATTCCCCACCTCTTTTGCAACAAATTGATCATCATTTTTCTATTTTCCTTTATCAATAAAAATATCTACTAAGGTGTAACCCCTTGCATACTGATACATGCAAATTTCTTTCAAAAGTAAAATATTAATGCTCTATTTTTTCGAGAGAAAACTTTGTTTGTTGTCCTTCTTGCTGTTGTTGTTTTGGGAGCTTTTTTTAAAAGGCTAACAGTGAAAAAAGAAGTCACAAATACTGTGGTCCTAAAATAATCCAAACATTGCAATCAAGTCAAAATGTTGTCCATGTTTAATCATTTCAAACGGGACTGACACATGTCTTGATTTTATTGAAGACTGTTTTCAATGAAGGTAACTGTAGTGTTATTTGTTATGTGAGATACTCGTTTCATCTCACTCATCTTACTGTAATTAAATTAATGTTTGGAAGAGTTATCGCAACAGTCTTAAAACTTGGGTGTGATCCCTGGCTACGGCAGCAGCTAACGGCTGTATGGCTTCTGACTGGCACCCCCGAGCAAACTTATTGACAAATTAGGGAGACTGCCAACACTGGGCTAGATAGATAGCTCAGTTGGTAGAGCGCCAGCATGTTAAACCAGAGGTTGTTTGTTCAATTACTGCTCCAGTCAATTTTTCTTTGTTCAACCCCAAAATAGGTATTTTAATTATCCTTTTAATATAATTATTTTCTATGTTTCTTTTTTCTGAGCAGTAATTACTTATTAATGAGAAATAAGGAAAACATGTCGATATCAACTTGACAGTTGTTGAAAATTGATTAGAAGGTTAAAGCAATGAAAATAAAATGGAAATATTGTTATCCAAAATTAACTATTGGCTGCAGTATGCCAAGTTAAATAAAAACAACATTTTATTCACCATACTGGTCAAGCTACAATGATATTTGTCAGGAAGAGAGGAAAGAAAACAAGTCAAAATCTTATTTTCTTACTGGCATTTTAAAGGTTTAGACAAAAGTGATAGCAACATCACAAAGTATTTGTTAATGTTTCAGGAGCCTTTCCTTTTTAAATATTTGTTAATGGCCCTTCAGTTGGGCCAACTATTCAGCACAAAACAGATTTGAAGATGGTGTGTAATCATTTGCAACTTTCTGCAATAACCAGATAGTAATTATAATCTAGGGTTAAGCTTTCACAAAGGTTTGTTTCAGGAATCCAAAACAGTTACTTTAATAAATATCCTTTTTTTTCTATATATAATTTTCTATCAATAATGAAATGTAAGTGAATCTCACAACAAAAAAGTACAATGAGATGTCAGTTTTATGAACCAATGGTTTTGATACAATCCTTTAAGGCTATCTGAAGTTAGCAACGCGGATGGTCAGTCCAACTTCTGGTTTCTTAAGTCGCTGCTGTTGAACTCCAATTTCCAATGATGTGTTGTTCTCCTTTAGTTCTTGCCGCCTGTAATCAAGTACAAATATGAACTTCATCACTTCTTACTCTTAATGATTATAAACAACCATGTATTCTGACAAAACTCAAATACAAGCCGACTTAGATAAGATTTAGCTCAAGTTGAGCTCAAGTTTTTGTCAGGGCATTTTGCTAATTACGTGGACCTGTTGCAGCTGCGGAGACAAAATTTTTAATTTAGGTGTAAATGTTGGTATTTTTCAAACAGTTTACCTTTTTCTCTTCTCCTCTGCTTCTTTCTCCGAGGCCTTCTTACCAGCATCATCCTCCTCTGTAGTAAAATCATCCTTGTTTAAAGAGTCGAACTTCAGGTCCTTACATAAAAGAGAAATTATTCCACTATCTTTTAGCATACATTCCACTCAATACTTTTTTAAAGGTGCATCAAAAACAGTGGACCAATCCCTTCTCTTTCATTTCATGTGTTCTGACACTGATGAGGTCTGTATCTGGTCAAGAACTCAGTTGACACTCTTAAAAACAATAACAATGAATGCACTTTTGACCAACTTAAAGTAGCATACCTTGACACCTATTGTATCTCCATCCTTAATGTGGTATGGAGCTTGTTTGAGATTCATCTTTGGCTTGGCTCCTCCTCTTCCTTTCTTCCTGCCCCGCCCTTTTCCAACTTTATTCTCCTGATTAATTGAAACAAATTATGCAAATTTTGTAAATTTACTTTGTGATTAAATCTGTTAAAAACTGGAACCCATTTACTGTCCAGCAATTTAACTTTCAAGTTCAGTAGTTTGTTTTCCTTCCAGATCGATTTTTCAAGGAGTTTCAGAAATAAAGTAAAAAAGCCGAAATCAACTGAACTACTTTACCGTCACTGATTGCTGTATGACCAGCCACTCAAATTTTTGGATGAGATGTTTAGCAATGGCAATCTGATCCACTGGAAGAAGAAAACGGTCTGCAATAACTTGTCGTAGACTCTCTGGAGATGCCGATTTAGCAGTGTCCCATATCAATTCTTCTTCACCAAGGTAAGTACGTGTTTCTGGTATCCGTCGACAGATGTTTAAAACTATTGCATTAACACTAAACAAAAAAGTGAAGGAAACCAGACTCTTACATCTGGAAACATTTGTTGTGGTACAAACTAGAAATTATTTTATTGAAAAGTAAAAGGTTGGTTTCTTTAATGCACAACAATCTACACAACAATCTACACAACAATCTACACAACAATCTACACAACAATCTACATACCTGAGGTTTTCTTCTTCTTGTAAAATTTGAACTGCAATTTGAGAGGCACTTGGGATCTTTAATTTCCTTTAAATAAATAATAAAGCGTTTAAAAAACAATGAGAAATATTTTAAGCTTTTTTTCTCTGTGATGTCTACAAATTCCTTTGTACAAGCTTTGAAATTCCTTTGTACAAGCTTTGAAATGCGTCATTATCTTCATCAGGGATGATTTCAATATTCTTCACTCAAGGGACATGAACCACTTTAAAGCTACAAACTCAAATCCATTTGGGAAGGGATTTTGGTTATTATGAATTATATTCTTTGTAATAATTGATAAGTCATCTAACCTGAGCGTCTGGCTATTTTCTCTCAGTACCTGACCAAGGTGACCTCGATCTATTAGACGTAGTCGAAGAAACTCTGGACCCGGTAGAGCTACCTCAGACATCCCTGGCAAGGTTTGAATCTGCACCTTAAGATCATTTAACATTGCATCTTGGGAGAGCTCTACATTCCCTAGCAGGGCATGTTGTGACTTTCCAACAGTGTTGTCCTTTTGAGACTCATTTGACAAGATTAAATCTGTAAAGAATTAAATGGATGAGAATATTTAATAAGGATCACATAAGGAGTCATAGTTTTAACCATAGCACCCAAAGCAGTCACTATTTGTATTGTCAAACACAAACACATATATATACATATCATTATATACACACATACAGTGAAATGCAAATAAAAACCATGCATACACAATTTCAAAGAGTTATACAAAAATATACAAAAGAAAATAAATAGCAGCCAAAATAGAAAAACAAAAACTCTGTAAAAAACGTACTCATTATCTGGGTGTTAATCCAACTCAACAACTCCTTCTTAGCATTGGAGGGTGATTCTTGGCCCTTATCTGGGGATGGGTAAATCCATATTGGTAGTCGAACAAAGCCTTTAGGAGGTATACGGCCCTCCTCCAGGAGCAACAAGGCACCATTAAGGATCTTCTCTTGGTCTAGAGTTGACCTCTACAAATAATATGAGTAAGAAAACTGGCTTGGTTAAAATTCAATCAAGATTTTGGAAGGGAAGGGAGAACATGGAGGGGAAGCATACCTGCTTAGAGGGCATATTGAAGGAATGGCACATCAATTTTAAGAACAGCATTTCGTATTAAAAACTGGGCGATTCAATCAAACAAAGGAACAGAAACTTCATTAAATCTGAGATGAAAGTTCAAAATAAATTTGTTTTGTTTACAAAAAAGGTTGGCAGAGCACCAACACGTTAATCCAGAGGTCGCAGGTTCAAGTCCTGCTATAGTCATCTTGTCTTTGTTCAACCCAAAATTATTTAAAATTACCCGGTTAGTTTTCCAGTCAATTTTCCCTTTTGGTTTGATACTTCATAAAACAAAAAGGTAATAATAACACTCCTATTTTACTAATTTTGTTTTGTGTTTTAATTCAACCAACTATTATTATTATTTTATAACTATGGCAACATTCCTCTTACAGAGTCTTGAAGAAACTCAGTTGGTTGTCCACACCAATTGGTCTTTCGTAGATGCCATTGGTCACCAATCACACCAGACATGCCAACCACCATTTCTAAAGTCTGTTAAGTACAACAAAAACAGCATAGGGTTTGATGGGTTATTCAACAATAAAGAAATTCATAACAAAGATGACAGAGAGGTTGATAAATTGATAAAAGGGTAGTTGGAGAGGGTTTTAAGTCGTCTCCAGTATAAAATTTATAATATCTTAAAAACGGTAAAAACACCCTGCATGTACACCACAATATCAGTCCGTCATACCTCTTGCACTGTTGATTTCTTGTCAACCATCAATTCTACCGGGTTCTGTTGAATTCCTCCAACACAAACTGAAAAGCTGAGTGTGATCTGTTGGGTAATAATTCTAATTAATCACACAGTTATTAATTTGCTCAAAGTTTACCGACATACATCAAAACTTTCAAATGTTACTCTGCATTATGTGACAGCTGACACCCTTACATATGGCAGTTATTGGGAACTTCTATTGTTGTTCTATTATTCTCTTTAAAACAAATCCTCTGTGGGTAGCATTGTCACTCCATTGTGTAAAGTATCCTGTATAAAGTTAGCATGTGTACGGGCACACAGACCTACATACAATGAGTGCAGATCTGAAGTAGACATTGAGGGAAGGGATAATACCTGAGTACTCCTGGGTGGTTCACCTCGCTCAATAATTAACTCTGAACCAGACTTTATTCCAAACTCAATTATCTTCAGACTCTCATGTACTGGAAAAATAAAATAAAGACAAAGCAAACAGTTCAAGAAACATCACATAATGTCAATGGTCAAAGGATAAAGAGGGGTGTGTTTTAGGTTGGGTTCTTCAATCAATCCAATAACTGAACTGAAGCATTAGTTTGTAATTGTTATATTAATTCAACTCACATGGTGGCTGTAGTCCTGCACTGTATGCATTAACACGAAGCCGACATTCTTTCATTATTATCTGATTATTTGTGTCTTTTAACTGAGAGCAGATGCAGGACTTCAAATCTGCAACAGTCTGAGGGCAGTAAATGTCAAGGTACATTTTCAAATAGTACTAGTACATTAACCAAGTTATTCATGGTAAGAAATAAGTCCAAAGTAAGGAAACCAACCTCATGACAAAACAAATTTACAACACACTATATCTAGAATTAACCAACATCTTTAAATTAAAATCCATTTACCACATCTTTGTCAATTTCAACTTGCAGCAACGGCCACTCTGCTCCTTCTGGTGCTATACCACAGCGATTCTCAACTGTAACAAGAACTAGACGGCTTTGACGCATTGCTTCATTGGCAGCCAAGGACGAGGCTTTCCTACAATGGAATAATACAATTATCTAATCAATTATATATATTACATGTATCATTCAAACAAAAAGTCCTTGTTTCCACATTTCACTGTGGCTTGACAAAGCTCAAGTTTTGACTCACCCTTTCCTCTTGTACTCGGCGATGATTCTGTCTCCATCCCTCATCCCCATTTCCTCCACTGTCTTTCCATCCTCCTCCTCTCTGATCAAGATGGCACTTGACACCACCCTACTAATTGTCAGTGAAATAGGGGGTATCTCAGTCTCAACACTGATCAAAGCACGCATCTCTCCAATAGTCAAATCCTTAGCAAAGCCCTTCTGGATTTCTGCAGTTTCCTGGTTATCTCTGGTCACAGCATAAGTCAAGTTGATGAGGATTGGCTCACATAACTCACCAGTTCTTATTTCCATTCCATCAATTTTTTTCCCATCCCAGAGAAGAATAAGTGTGTTATCAGTCAGTCCGATGTCTTTAAGGATGGCTGAATTGTTTTCTACATTTGGAAAGATGAAAGACATTCTCATTGAACCAATCTTGCAGACCATTTTTCAAACCAACTCCTTCAAGTCCATCAAATTGGTAATAATTGTAATACTAATAACTTCACTCAGAATCACTATTACTATCCTTATGCTAATCAATACTTCAACAAAATGCAAAATGACAACATCCTCACAAACACTAGTATTAAATCTGTCATTGGCAATGCTATAAGAGTATATTTATTGGTAATTAAGAATGCATCATAAATCCAATAATGACTCAATAATCACCAGATAAGCAGTTGTACAGGTGCAGGCCAGCCAGTAACTCCTTAGCTGTATGTAGACATACATTCTGAACAGTAAGACCATTCAAAATAGACTCGCCAAGTTCCTAAACATAAGAAATAAAAAATATCCGAAATTAGAATCAACTTACCAAGAACATTAGTTATCGGAAATGCATATGTAGGCACTGGTCAAGATTAAGGCTTAGTCAAGTACACAAGTGAAATCACTCAGAAATATCACTTCAAACACACCACCCAAATGGCTGATAACAAAACCACACTTTCTCATTGACCCCAAATAGTCCAATACAGTCTTTTACAACAAAACAAATGTTGTCTTACCTTCATTATAAACGTCTTAAGATCAGCAACTGACCTCCTCATATCAATAGAGAGTCTCAATGGACTTGTATCTATATTGGGTTTCTTATGGAGAGCACATGCCCTGTACTCATACAGATCACTGTACAGAACAGATATCTGTATAGAGTTTATTGCTTTGTCATATTCTTCCCTGGAACAAACAACAATAATAAAATAAATGCTCAACAGTTTGCATTTTTATACATGGTGTGAGGATGTACAAATATCTACCGGTACTCAACGTGCCCGGGGATGTAGTAATTCTACAGAAAGCCCCCTTAATTTGGGTTGAACAAAGAAACATTTACTAGAGCAGGTTTGAACCTGCCACCTCAAGATTAACGTGCTGGCGCTCTACCAACTGAGCTATCTAACCTTAATTTCGGCGGTCTCCCCATTTTGTCAATATCTTTGTTGGAGGTGCCAGTCAGAAGCCACTCAACATGTAACTGCTGTGTAGCCAGGGATCACACCCAATTTTGCAAAACAAGTTTAAGATAGAAAGACTACTTGATGTACCTCTGTTTATTAAGCTGTTTATTGGCCTCAAGAACTTCATTCAGTAACCACTCTGGCATTCTATGTTGGATGTTTGCTGCAGCTGTAAATTAAAAACCAACAACAACAAAGAAAACATATGAACTTCTGCCCTAAAACTAAAAGATTAATACAAAAATAAAAATTTTCAGATCAAATCATCTCCGTATTTAGTACACAAATAATTTTTCAATAATATGGCAGACAACAATTTTAAACTCTGTATCCATAGATGCACCTTTTTTTGTTCTCTGCATTGACTTTCTTCTGTAGAAAAGCATATAGGCACTTTCCCTGCCTAAGAACTGTCTTGGAAGATCAAAACTTTCATCAATCGATGTCACCCTGGAATCATTAAAATCAAACCAGTGGTTTTTACCCTCAGCCTCCCCTTGCTTTCCAGAGTTATCAATGTCTTCTCCCTTTTGACAAAGATATGAAGAGTTTTGTGTCTGAGTGGCCAGTTCTTCCTTAGAATCTGTAGTGCTATTTTGTGAAGTTGTAAGCATTTCATGGCAAGAACTTTGAGAAGACTTTTGGTCAGTTGATTGTTTGCAGTCCGGGTCTGCATCAGTCTGACAAACTGATTTTACAGCAGCATCTTTTCCACAATGTTGTGAAGCGTCCCCTTGTCCAATTTCTTCAAGACATGGAAGATGATCAGTTCTTTGTAATAATAATTGAGGTCTTTGTGTAACTGTCTTGTCATCACGATCCCCCAGGGTAGGGCTTCTCTTATCATCACCATGTCTGCCCACAGTCTGGCAATTAGTATTATCACCATCTCCGCTTTCCATTTCATCAGGATTCTTTCTAGCATCATTCTCTACATTCTGTGATTCCTTGAACCCTTGGGTGCTCAATCGGTTTGATGCTACAGGAGCTTGATTGTACTCTGCAGAAGAAGAACTGCCCCTGTGGACAGAACTGTCCTTGTTTTGATGTGACTCATCAGTTGACGTAATCACAGGGAATTCTTGTGAAGGCTGCTTCAGAGACACCGAGTTTGTTTGAGGGTCGTATACAAAGACTTCTTGATGAACTTTTACAAACTGAAACAAGAAAAAAATGTGAATAAATCAGTCTGACATTGAGCCCTTGCTGGCCAACACCTCAAAAGTACAGTAAAGGCCAACCTGCAGCTCATGTACCCCAAACTTGAGAACAAATGGCATCATAGTAGAAACTAAACTATTAGATTGACATCATCAGCAACACACTCTAAGCCACATCTTTCAATTAAGAACCAAAACATTCAACACCTAGAAGGTTGGGAAGAATTAAACTATATAGTTCTTGCATTAATATGAGCTTCAAAATCAGGAATTGTGGAATAATAATAAAAGATTACCTTGGTTATGGATCCAATTTTTTTCTTGAATCTCTTGTTCCATGAAACACCCGTCTCTTCACTTAAAGCCTAATAAACAAAACAATTATTAGTCACAAAATGCTTCAAAATATTTATCAAATTGAGTGATTGTTACCTTTAACATTATTCATGTCACCCTCCAGTGTTACCATCCATGGAATGGACACATACTATAAATTAGTTACAAGATTTAAGACTAGTATTTACTGTATAATGAAAAACCTCATCAGCTAGGGGAAGAGTGAGGAGGGATTTATAAAGGTAAGAAAGGTTCCTTCTTACCTGACCCAATTTATCAGTTTGCATTTTTTGCTCGACTCCACCTCGTTTTCTCAGCAGTGTAGCAAGCAGCTCTAAGGGTGAATTAAGCTCAATTAAGTCAACTTTTCTGTCTTTAGATGGTTTACTATGCAGAATGATCACTTCCTTCTCCTAAATTAAAACAATGTATAAAAATAGCTTTGATGTTACAAAAGTTTCAACATTAGTAACTGTAATGTCGTTAATGCTCAACGCCAATGATATTCTAGTCATGAAAGCTTACAGGTGTTGTCCAGGTTCCTAAGCCATCTATGTCCTTGATGTATGCATGATAATGCCCACCATGTGTACTTCCACTATGGATCAAAACGGAGTACAATTCATAAACTGTGGTCTTGGATGTTTCTTTCTGTAGAAGACAAAGGGTACAAGATTAATAATGACATAAGGTTTATCTATCACTCCATGAGGTCTTTCATAATCCACTCCAAACAAGAGATATTATGCTATTAATGAATATCTCATTTCAATCATTAAGTAAAGTCTTGATTTCAAGACCAATGAATATGTTAAATTTCAACAGGCTGAAACATAAATGTGCTTCTAACAAAACCAAGTGTTCTGATCGGTATATCTAGGTAGTAAGACGGTATCTGAATTAGTGGCTACTGCTACGGCTACGGCTAGATCACAGCGTCATCCTGCATTGGGTTAGGGTTAGGAAGTACATGTACATGACGTCCTTAGCAACACTCTTAGCAACAGTCATAGTCGTAGCTGTAGCCACAGCCTAACAATCACCTTCTCACAGTAGTCTGCCATGTCAATCTCTTGTGGGAAGGTATACTTCCCTGTCTCCTTGTACCGTTGGCATTTCTGGTAGTCAAAGCTGAATCGCAGCAAGGACACAGTCAAAATAGGAGGCAGGGACCGAACTTTGGCACTCTGTAATCACAAAATCAAAGTCATTGGTTGCTATTAGTCAAAGTTTCTGCTGTTTCAAAACAATTCTAACAAAAAAATGAAATTCTAGATGTGACCTACAACACTTACCTTGGTGGCATTGACTAATTTGCAGCAACTACTGCATTGATATTGATTCTGTCCTTCCATCCGCTCCACGTCAACATAACATGTGTTCAAAGTGTCAATCACACCAGAGTAATGAGCTACAGCTAATGTCAAATCCAAAAAGTCTTCCTGAAATATATTATCAAAATATCATAAAGAAAGAGTCTATCATTTGGTTGCTTGGTGCAAGCAGATAGTGTCTATCATTTGGTTGCTTGGTGCAACAAGAAAGAGTCTATCATTTGGTTACTTGGTGCAACAAGAAAGAGTCTATCATTTGGTTACTTGGTGCAAGAAGAAAGAGTCTATCATTTGGTTGCTTGGTGCAAGCAGAAAGTGTCTATCATTTGGTTGCTTGGTGCAACAAGAAAGAGTCATTCATTTGGTTGCTTGGTGCAAGAAGAAAGAGTCTATCATTTGGTTGCTTGGTGCAACAAGAAAGAGTCTATCATTTGGTTGCTTGGTGCAAGCAGAAAGTGTCTGTCATTTGGTTGCTTGGTGCAACAAGAAAGAGTCTATCATTTGGTTGCTTGGTGCAAGCAGAAAGTGTCTATCATTTGGTTGCTTGGTGCAACAAGAAAGAGTCTATCATTTGGTTGCTTGGTGCAAGCAGAAAGAGTCTATCATTTGGTTGCTTGGTGCAACAAGAAAGAGTCTATCATTTGGTTGCTTGGTGCAAGCAGAAAGTGTCTATCATTTGGTTGCTTGGTGCAAGCAGAAAGAGTCTATCATTTGGTTGCTTGGTGCAACAAGAAAGAGTCTATCATTTGGTTGCTTGGTGCAAGCAGAAAGTGTCTATCATTTGGTTGCTTGGTGCAAGCAGAAAGAGTCTATCATTTGGTTACTTGGTGCAACAAGAAAGAGTCTATCATTTGGTTGCTTGGTGCAACAAGAAAGAGTCTATCATTTAAGAGTCTATCATTTGGTTGCTCGGTGCAAAATATAGAGTCTATCATTTGGTTGCTTGTTGCAAAACATTTTTCCTTGTCAAAACTGACTAAAAGTAAACAAGCTGGTGGTATGAATCTGGTTTAAAAAACTAAGTGAAAAAGGAAAGGAGATATTTCTTTATGTAAAAACGAATAAATACCTCACCTCCCTTTCACTTACTCTCCCACACACTTCACATGTAATCTATTAAAAAAACAAATAAGAAAGAAATCACAATATATTGGTTATAACTATGTTACTAGTTTTTACCATTCACACATATGCAGATATTTAAAGACGAACAAACACTTTGCCTTCTTTACAAGCAATTAATTCAGTAGTTATTATAAGTGCATACAATGTTAGTGTCTACAATCTTCTTGACAATATCCCATAATAGAGACGAGATCTGAGTTATTGGTTATATCACTTTCTACTCACCTTGTTGACAATAATCCCATGATAAAGATGGGATATGAGTTCTTGGCCAGACGTTCCTATGAGTGAATCTTCAATAGCACTGAATAGAATCCTGTTCAGTTCCTGGACATCATGTTGTTGAAATTGCTGCAATGAATGATAACACTTCAATTACATCAGTTCAACTATTCCATTTCTTGGTGATCATAATTCATATACTATGTCTTAACTTTATAAGTTCTGAGTAATGTTTCAAGGCAGTTGGTAGTCTCAACTTCAAAACAAAGAAGCTTCATTGAGCATTTTATTAGCACAAAATGTACTTTCCTTTTATAATGGAAGATTCATTTCTTTGACAATCTATCTCACCATTCGAGATCCAGTGATTTAGTTGATTAAGATTGCTGAACATTGTACTTTGCACATCGGTACTGCACTGACAGTATAAGGGATTCTTACCTCATTGTCTTGCCAACCAAAGCTATCAGTAAGTTCTTCAGTGGATGCACTTTGCTGATCGAGAAGTAAGAGTCGACCAAACAATCTCTGAAGCTGAATCGGAATAACCCGTACCTAAAAAACAAAACAAGATACTTTAAAGAGGATGTGGGTTTACTTGCTCCTTATACCCAGATCCCAAAGGTCAAACAGTAAATATTCAGACAAATATTAAGAAGATTATTCAAAACTGGTCTTGGCCTCACTCTCTATGACCAATGATGCTGCTACTGTTGTACTTTTCATGGACAATCCTTCATATTTAGAAAGTTCCAATGATTACATCAAAGGGTTAAGTCACTGAATCACCACTTTTTTATTTATTCTAACAAATAGGCCTAGTTGTTTCTTTTTTACCTTAAAGAATTTATTTTTTTCATAACAACTGAAAAAGTGGCAGTCAGATACAACATCTTAACCTACAAATAAAAATAAAAACTTGAACAGAAACAATTGAAGACACACCTTTGCCTCTGGTAGATGTTTTTGAACCAACTCTCCAAGTTCTGATGGTCCAAGCGCAAATAATGACTCTGAAAGAGGGTTATGAACACATGTTACAACTCTCACAGAAAGTAATAATGGAGCTACACAAGTCAAAAGCCTCAATTAAAAAAATAACAAATAAAAAATAAAGTAAGTACACCCCTACTTCCTCCATTCACAAAATTAGAGTCTATTAAGTAGTACCCCCTTGGCCCTACATAGATGCAATAATCATAGCCTGCCATCCTCCCAATCAATGGGAGGAGGATGGAGGGTTTAGATTATAGCAACTGCCCCCTACAGGCTACATTATTGTTTCCAGGTAATTATAGAATAATGTGTATTTTATAAATAGCGTTTAATAGTAATCGGGGATGGATAGTCATAAATGTCCATTGAGTGGAGACGATACGCAAGGGCATCGATGGGTGGGGGACATGGGGACATGTCCCCCCCACTTTTTAGACTGGGGGGACAGCATATCAGATGTCCCCCCCACTTTTTGATTGACTGTTCATTAGAAATATGCAACAAAATATAAAAATATACACCATTTTCTTGATTTAATATTTCATTACAATTTTTGTTCAAAAAAAAAATAGCGAACAAACGGTGAAATGTTTTCATCATTTTCATCTTTTTCTGATGGACCACGCAGTGCAGAATGGTATTTTGGGCCTATTTCCGTTTCTATAATACAGACAATAGACGACAAATTCTTTTCAGTGGCTACACGTCCCAACAGGAACAGGATGAGCATGATGCCCAAAGACAAAGTGAAAACAAGCACGATGATGATGAGATTGAGAATGAACAAACTGAACAAGGTGAATGTTCAAACGTTGAGATAGGGACTACTGCGAAACAAAAACATCAAAAACTCTCTCAATTTTACTGAAGAAATTGTCGCAATGTGGTTACAATTAAAAAGGATTGTGAATATGATGTTTGTATTTGGTAGAATCTCAGTTTTACATAAGGGAAACCCAGGCCCATACCCCATTTCAGATGATGTTTATTGTTAAATATCACCCCCTGTAATTCGCATCCTGGTCAAACAAAAAATAGGGAACAATTGTAAAACAGAAATTAAATGTAAAAGTAATGGTGTGGGGTGCAAATAATGTAAGATTCTTTTTTTCAAGACTTGCTTGCCCGTCCCCCCTACTTTTCAGTAGCGATCGACGCCCTTGACGATACGGAACGAACCTCATACTCTGTATAGAAGATAGAGTCGTAGTTCTAGGAGGAGTACCTAAATACCATACACTGACTATCTCTAGTCATTATGTAGGCTAGTGTAGACTGTATTTGTATAGCAACATGACCAAGGGTGTTTTGTTAATAAAATAAATACACAACTTCAAAAATAAATTCCACCTCCAGTTATTTAAAGCCATATTGTTGTCAATACAAGGGAAGGGGAACAGCTCCAATTTCCAATGTTGTTTTTCTTTAAAAACGTAAGCATACCTCTAAATTCTGAAGTAAATAACAACGTTTGTAACAGTGCATTCATGTAGCACGTCGCCCCACGATTGTCAATTCCGGCCAGTCCACAGCTAGACCGCGGGGCCGGGGCCGGGGCCGGGGCCGGGGCCGGAGTCGGCGATAGAGACGTCCCGCCACCACCACTGGCACCACCACTAGATTTCACGGACGGGGAAATTCCCTCGCCATTTTCGGTGTCGTCGAACAAATCTCCAAACATGGTTAAAATTACACACGTATCTGTATAACTGAATTCATCCAAGGATCATAAACATTTTATACGTCCAACTGTTTTCACGCAAATATAAGAAATTAAATTAGTTTATTCTCAGGTAAAAAGTTTTTCACCCGTTTCCCGGAGACGTTTTTCATGTACCATCTATTCCTACCTCCATGATGACTACTAGTAGTACACGCCGTATTCTATGTCTGTGGTTTTACTGTCTGATTGCGCCCTCAAGTGGCGACAGATGTCATCTACCCACCGCTCGAAGTCGCTCGTCATGCGTCGTCTGCTGAAAACTTTACACTTCTATTAATAAGTATTTTTTCGAGTATTATTGGAAATTTATCTCGACTGCCAAGAAGGTGAGATGTTTTACAACTTATTTTTTTTGAAAATAAATAAATAAATAATAGTAGTTGAATAGGGAAGATATCCAAGCCATGTCCATCTCAGTTTTATTTCTAAAACGGGTGGAATTCATACTCATATTCATACGTTTTATTTATAAAAGCATTAAATAAAAATATTTTTTAAAATTCCCGTCGTTTGATACTCAAAAGTGATATTGCTAATTAGTAAGTCAGTACAGTTTAATGTGCTCTCATATTGTGTATTGATTTCTTTACCTGTTGCGGTTTATTTTTACTTTGTGGGTTGCACATTAGATGGGAGCATTTCCGTCGTTCACGAAGAGCGCCAGGCTGAGGGTCCGGGAGAAATACACCCGTATAAATCATAAGTGAAGTCAAACACCGGTTTTACGTCAAGGTTCATATTTTGTTGTCACCATCCTTGTCTCTAGTTTTATGCAAATTTGTTAATTATTTGATGATTCGCCTTGACGAACACTCGCTACATTCTATTGGTCAAAATGTACGATATGAATATGCAAATTTTAAATGACCCCGTCCCCGTCCCAACGCGTCGTCGTACACACGTGGGCACACTGCTGTGATGAAAAGGATCGGATAGCTAGCATGCAAGAACTCCGTGCTGTTTCATCATCAATATTTTGTGTGGGTCACACAATAGTGATTTTGCTTGCTGTTCACTGTACTGTACAGTGTACATGTACATGTGTGCAGGTCTGAAGGGAAGGGTCTGTCCTATTTAACGATCAACGTTCGGTCCGCCTCTTTTTCAGAGCAGGTTAGTAATGTTTATTTTTGAATGATTTTATTATTAAGCATAATTATATTTTGTATAACTCATAAGAGTCATAATGTACAATCTGTCTAAGTTCCATCCATTGGATACCCGTCCGTGTGTGTCGCCGACAACAACTTTCACTTTTCAGTTTCAGTCACCATACTCCATCTGTCCTTGACCTTGCTCTATGGTGTAACATGCTTAAGCATAAGTATGGAAGGCAAGGCTAAACTTAACGGCTCCCATATGTTTCCTTTTTTAGACATCCATGTATACTGGTTGGGTGCTCCAGTGCTCCAATGGTGGTGGTGTGTAAAGTGTTGGTATTTGTCTTTGTATTGTAACAAGAATTTGTCCACAGATTCTTCTCAGCAGAACACAACAAAAACACACAGCAGGATACAGTTTTCTCGGTCAATTCTTTACTGGTTTATTCAACACGTCTCTACTCCAAGACTCACATGACAAGAAGAACGTTTAGGCCACGTCTTCCCAACGAGACGGGTGTCCCAGCCGTTCAGCGAGGGGCCCGCTGCGACACAGCTCTAACAACGGTGCCGCGTCACAGCGCCCTCCAGGAGGCCGCTCGGTAACACGGCTCCCACCGAGCCCGTGCTGGCGCCCTCTCGCTGAACGGTCTGGGCCAAACGCTACACTGCCCCCTCCAAGAACACTGCTTGTCCCCAAGCAGGCAGCGAACTCCCGTCCCGGTGGGAACACGCAACAACAACAACAACAACAACAACAAAAAGGCTGGCAAGTCTGTCCTACTATGGCTGTTGGCCTTGTGTCTCTGGTCCGGCCGTCCCCGGCGGTGGCTGTCGCTGGGTCTCCGTCGGTTCCCACTCCATCCGCTCCATCCTCCACTCGTTCCGCAGGTGCGGAGCTGATTCACAGGCTCCGCTCCATAGGTTTGTACAGTGCGGGGCTGAGCCGTTGGCTCCGTTCCATGGGGTTGTTTGCGGAGCTGATTGACAGGCTCCGCACAATAGAATTGTGTAGTGCGGAGCTGAGCCGTGGGCTCTGCTCCATTGGTTTGCACAGTGCGGAGCTGATTCACAAGCTCCGCTCCATAGGGTTGTGCAGTGCGGAGCTGAGCTGTGGGCTCCGCTCCATTGGTTTGTACAGTGCGGAGCTGATTGACAAGCTCCGCTCCATAGGGTTGTGTAGTGCGGAGCTGAGCCGTGGGCTCTGCTCCATTGGTTTGTACAGTGCGGAGCTGATTGACAAGCTCCGCTCCATAGGGTTGTGTAGTGCGGAGCTGAGCCGTGGGCTCTGCTCCATTGGTTTGTACAGTGCGGAGCTGATTCACAAGCTCCGCTCCATAGGGTTGTGTAGTGCGGAGCTGAGCCGTGGGCTCTGCTCCATTGGTTTGTACAGTGCGGAGCTGATTCACAAGCTCCGCTCCATAGGGTTGTGTAGTGCGGAGCTGAGCCGTGGGCTCTGCTCCATTGGTTTGTACTGTGCGGAGCTGATTGACAAGCTCCGCTCCATAGGGTTGTGTAGTGCGGAGCTGAGCCGTGGGCTCTGCTCCATTGGTTTGTACAGTGCGGAGCTGATTCACAAGCTCCGCTCCATAGGGTTGTGTAGTGCGGAGCTGAGCCGTGGGCTCTGCTCCATTGGTTTGTACAGTGCGGAGCTGATTGACAAGCTCCGCTCCATAGGGTTGTGTAGTGCGGAGCTGAGCCGTGGGCTCTGCTCCATTGGTTTGTACAGTGCGGAGCTGATTCACAAGCTCCGCTCCATAGGGTTGTGTAGTGCGGAGCTGAGCCGTGGGCTCTGCTCCATTGGTTTGTACAGTGCGGAGCTGATTCACAAGCTCCGCTCCATAGGGTTGTGTAGTGCGGAGCTGAGCCGTGGGCTCTGCTCCATTGGTTTGTACAGTGCGGAGCTGATTGACAAGCTCCGCTCCATAGGGTTGTGTAGTGCGGAGCTGAGCCGTGGGCTCTGCTCCATTGGTTTGTACAGTGCGGAGCTGATTCACAAGCTCCGCTCCATAGGGTTGTGTAGTGCGGAGCTGAGCCGTGGGCTCTGCTCCATTGGTTTGTACAGTGCGGAGCTGATTCACAAGCTCCGCTCCATAGGGTTGTGTAGTGCGGAGCTGAGCCGTGGGCTCTGCTCCATTGGTTTGTACAGTGCGGAGCTGATTGACAAGCTCCGCTCCATAGGGTTGTGTAGTGCGGAGCTGAGCCGTGGGCTCTGCTCCATTGGTTTGTACAGTGCGGAGCTGGTTCACAAGCTCCGCTCCATAGGGTTGTGTAGTGCGGAGCTGAGCCGTGGGCTCTGCTCCATTGGTTTGTACAGTGCGGAGCTGATTCACAAGCTCCGCTCCATAGGGTTGTGTAGTGCGGAGCTGAGCCGTGGGCTCTGCTCCATTGGTTTGTACAGTGCGGAGCTGATTCACAAGCTCCGCTCCATAGGGTTGTGTAGTGCGGAGCTGAGCCGTGGGCTCTGCTCCATTGGTTTGTACAGTGCGGAGCTGATTGACAAGCTCCGCACAAAAGAAATGTGCGGGGTCGAGTTGAATCAAATTCTCTGTCTCATAGGCCTGTGCTGTCAGCCTCTGGTCAACAAGACCACGCACTTCCGTGCCGTGACTTCGTGGCTCCTGGGCCCGCTGCGGTGTAGACTGGGCATCCCCCATGTGGGCACGCTCCCGGAAGAAAGGCCCCGAAGAAAGCTGCTCCACAACCGCATGTCCGGGGTGAGGATGGCCCAGTTCCGAAAAGAGCCGCGCTCTGATGTCTCCCGCCGAATGCCACGGGGAGGGGAAGGTCGGTTCCGTGTGGGACCGCCCCAACCCCTCCCTGGTCTCTGGGGCATGCTGCGGAGAGGCACAGAACTGCTTCCTTGGAACCCGCTCCGATCCTTCCCCCCTCACGTCGGTGCTCCGTCGCCCCGACCCTTCCGCCCCTCTCATGTCGGTGCTCTGTTGAGAGAACCAGAACGATTCTGTGAGGGATCGCCCCGACCCCTCCAGCCCCCTCGTGTCTGTGCTCTGTTGAGAGAGCCGGAACGATTCCGAGGGATCGCCCCGACCCCTCCGCCCACTTCGTGCCGGTACGTTGCGGAGGGAGCCGGAACGATTCCGTGTGGTACCGCTCCGACCCCCCGCGCCCACCTGACCCGACGTGGACGTGACTCTACTGACCTTAAGAACCTGTGGCTGACCCCCCTCATCTCCACTGTTGCTCCTACCGGCCTCTCCCAGCCCTAGGAATGATAAAATCTCATCCACTGTAGACCACAATGGCCCACCCATTGTCTGAGTCTGGCTCGGCGTGTCCCCAGCATCTGCTGAGTCTGACGCCAAACTACCCAACACACGTGAAAACCCCCACAGAGAAAACAATCTTTTTACCTGATTCCAGTGTCTTGCTAGTGCTCCTGCCGTCCCGTCGCTGCCACCAATGTAACAAGAATTTGTCCACAGATTCTTCTCAGCAGAACACAACAAAAACACACAGCAGGATACAGTTTTCTCGGTCAATTCTTTACTGGTTTATTCAACACGTCTCTACTCCAAGACTCACATGACAAGAAGAACGTTTAGGCCACGTCTTCCCAACGAGACGGGTGTCCCAGCCGTTCAGCGAGGGGCCCGCTGCGACACAGCTCTAACAACGGTGCCGCGTCACAGCGCCCTCCAGGAGGCCGCTCGGTAACACGGCTCCCACCGAGCCCGTGCTGGCGCCCTCTCGCTGAACGGTCTGGGCCAAACGCTACAGTATTCTGAACAAGACTTCTAATGATCTCGTGATAACATCTTTTGATCATACGAGACTGAATCGAATGTCAGTCATGTAAATAATACTTTATTATAAAATAACCAACATTAACAAGTTTTGACAAGTTTGTGTATAAATTAGTTCAAATAAATCAATAACACATCATTGTTGGGGTTTTTTTTCAATTTATTGGAGTGTTGACTGTTGTAGTAATATAATATGTACGTGCAGTTATTGCAAATTTGTATATGCTTTATTTATGTATTTCTTGTGACAGACACTTGTTTTGACAAACAAAATAATTATAATAAAAATACTGAATGCCTGAAATAGCCTTCAAACTGTTTGAAGTAAACAGGTGTTTATTTGTTAATTGAATATGAGTCAATAAGGGATTTTCATGAAAGCCGATTACCTATTTTTTAAAGTTTAAAATAAACACCATGTCATTTAGAATATTTTTTCCACCACAAATCAATATTGCTCTGTTTTCATTCATTATTGTATTTGTAATGCTTTGTCAGATATTTGTTTGGTTGACCTTGTTATTCCATTTGATCTGATATTGTGTACATTAACTCCCAGACAGTTGAAGGATGAACTTGTTTTGTGTATTTTACCTTGCAGTTTATGATGATGTCCAGCAAAATTATTACAACATTTTTTGAAGGGAGCCGCACCATTCTCCCTGTGCTCACAATAGACAAAAGAACTTCCTTTCTTGCCAGTCTTTGTAATATTTTTACCCGGTTTGTTATTGGTAAATAAATTTTAAATATTCTTATTTTGTCTCTGCAGTGGTGCAGATTTTGTTGAAAATAAGACAACAAAGGATACATCATGTGTGGAATTTGGGCAATCTTTGGTTGTGACCAAGATGTTTCTAAACAGTGTAACAGTGCATTGAAAATAGCTCACCGTGGTCCAGACTCTTTCCGTATTGAGAACATCAATCACTACAATAACTGCTGTCTAGCCTTCCATCGATTGGTCATCGTGGATGACATCTATGGTATGCAGCCAATGAGAATCCGGAGCCATCCCCACATCTATGTGCTGTACAACGGAGAAATCTACAACTACCGCACTGTAAGAAGGTTTCTATTTTTATGATAATTAACCTTTAGTTTGTGTTCAACGATGTAACTAGACATGTTCATTTTAAGGAGGCAAGTTAAGTAGCCGTTAATTGACATATGTTTACGCATCCTATTCCATTCACTGTTTTTTTTTCTTCCCAATCTCATTTTGGTAGGGGAGCGGGGGCAAGGGGGAGGCAAGCACCAGCCCCCCCCCCCCTTGCAGGTTGTCTCACTGTAGGCCTATGTACTGTAGTGATTGTGTGATAACTCACTCAGGCATGTCTTGTCCTGTTTCTTCTTCTGACTCTGGACTTGCTGTAATGCCAATGCTACACTTCAGTACATTATTTTAATCCTTGAACATGGATGTTTTCTTTGTTCATGAGAGTTTGTGTAATTTTTGAAGTATTATTTATTCTTATCTTTTCAGGTACAGAAACAGTTTGGCTTTCAGTATTTGACTGAATGTGATGGTGAGGCCATAATCCACCTGTACGCCCAAGGAGGAGCAGAGTATGCTGCCTCAATGCTGGATGGTGTCTTTGCTTTCTGTTTATTAGACACAGCTGCCAAGAAGGCAAGTATAATTCACCATGCAGCAGGTCAAGTTTCATGCTGATATGAAAATATTGCTTTCAAAGACAAAAAGTTACAGTTAGTCAAACGGAATCCCTGTTCCTCCTGAAAAACAATCACAATGAAAAACAGTGCTGTTAGTTAGGTGTTTTTATGAGAAAGTTTCAGATTCAAGATGTCCCATTGAGATCCTCTGCAATCTGCTAATTAGATTTTCCAATAACATGTACAGGTTTATCTTGGTCGAGACACATATGGAGTTCGTCCAATGTTCAGACTCCTAAAGGATGATGGGTTTCTTGCTATCTGCTCTGAGGCAAAAGGTCAGTGTTATTGATGTTTCATTATCTCTTTCTTTTTAGAGCTGAAATATGATCAGAGTAAAAGTTGCGTTAACTCTAGTAATACTTTGCGGTAATGTAGCATTTCCAGGTATTGATCGTTATATTAATGTAGTCTCAGTCTTGACAGATCAAGGGGCTAGCATAAAGCACTTAACCTTAATTTGGTCATGATACATTACTAAAAGAATAAACTTCGTTAGGAAAAACTGGCAATTGTGAAAGGGGCAGAAACAAGATGCTCAGTTAAGAACTTTGTTTAACCTTTGATTGCTGTGTTTGATAATTCACAAAGTAAGTTTTACCAAGGGGCATTCGTGGTTAAAGAGTTTAGTATTTCATTACAGTACACTCAGATCAACACAACCTATGGAACCCATCGAATACTTCATGTGAAGTGAATCAATATAGTTGGTATGTGTCATAGGGCATACGTGTAGGGGACTAGTCAAGGCAAAGCATGGACAATATCTGGCACAATGGGGTAGAGGTCATTTTAATGTTACTTGTATTGGTACTGTGATATTATACCAATAAATTATCTACTTATTGAGCTGCATTCATGGTCCATTGAGTTTTGGGTCAGGAAGTTTATTTATTTTAGCAAACAGTCTCCGTACAAATTTCTATGGAAGCGGTAGTGTCCTTAACTTTATTCTCATGGTGAAATCCTAACATTGCTTGATGTTCCATAAATTTTGTTTCAGGATTGTTAGGACTTGCCCATGGAGATGAAGACCATAATATTGAAATCATTCCGTTTCCTCCTGGAAATGTGGAAAGCTACGACCTAGATTCCTCTGGCAAAGTGACACTTTGTGAGAGAGTGGAGTTTCATTCTTTTGAGAACAAGCCCAAATGGTCAGACATCCCAATGGCTGTTAAACCAAATGGTAATTAATGTGACTGATTTGTTTCAATTTTATATCAAGTTAATGATTGACACTTGGTTATTTGTATTAAGATGTTGCTGTGATATTTCTGCAATCATCTCTATGCTTTAATTAGATATGATTAATTTTGAAGGATCATGAAAGACTGTAGAAGGAAGTGTGTTTTATAAACAAGACATTCAATTCAAATGTCAAAGCACTTGTTACACCATCGATTATTGGTATTTTTTGTATTGTTTCCCTTCTTTAGAGAGAGTTCATCCTGCCCTTATTGTGATTAATTCGTAATTTGTTTTGATCCTGATTGTAATTAATTATCAATTATGTTTATATTAATACTAGGTGAAGATATTCATGAAAATATTCGCATCCTCATCACTGATGCAGTCCGGAAACGTCTGATGACTCACCGTCATATCGGATGTCTTTTGTCTGGTAAGATTAATAACTTCATCTTCTCAGTTCACAGTCAAAACTCGAGTATTCTTATTTCACATGCAGATAATGAACTCTGAGTAGCTGAAGTGATGCACTTTGTTATTGGTTTGTACTTTATGTGATTTTTTTTCAGGTGGGCTAGACTCTAGTTTGATAGCAGCTCTTGTGGTCAAGTTAGCCAAGGAATCTGGACTTCAGTACCTGATACAGACCTACTCTATTGGGATGGAAGGAAGTCCTGATGTGCTCGCAGCTAGAAAGGTACAAATTAAATAATTTAAATAAAACAGAGGTCTAAGCACTAATTTAGTCTGTCTTAGCCCTCAATCTTCCCTTAACCCTCTTGCTGTCTGACCATTCAATACCATTCACTGTGGTTTTGAATGATAGATAAGCTATGCCAGCCTTGCAATATGATACCATGAGGGAATGCATGTACACAGTACACAGTTAGTTCTGTGCACAGTTGTGCCACCATACACAACTTTGGCAGTTGAATGGTTTCAAATGGTTGGTCAACTCACTTGAAAATGTTGCGAACAGTAGGAGGGTTAACGTTGCAATTGTTTGTGGATATATTCAATATGGTATCATGTTAGGAATGTTCCTTTTTATATTGCAGCGATATTATTATCTGTAATACTCTTAGGTTGACTGCTTATTTAGTTTGTATCCATTCTGCTGTTAATGTCACCTAATAAAATAACAAAATCTTATCTTTAACAGGTTGCAGCGCATATTGGCAGTGAACACCATGAGGTATCTTTTACGCCCGAGGAAGGAATTGCTGCCCTGGAAGATGTTATTTATTCCCTAGAAAGTTGGGACACGACAACAATCAGAGCCTCTGTTGGTGTGTATGTTTTTTTTACATTGTCCCAATATCATCAAGGTATTGAGTTTCATAAGAAACTTCATATGGTCTCTTTAAGAGATGTTTCATAAGATGAAAACAATGTACATTATGGCCATTAGAACTGATGTTTCAAACAAAAGTCTTAAAACCAACTGAGAAAGTTTTATCCTTAAAACTATATGACCATTAGATATTAAATCACTTTGAATTCAGCAAAATCAATAGATGATAGTTTTAGTGCTGCTTTATCATAATCATCAAACTATGGATTGTTTATAATTTTGGTTGTCCAGGCCTTTCCCAAGAGAATAATAGGCACCAGTATTTAACTTTGTGGTATTTTTTTTATACTTTTACAGGTATGTACTTAGTCTCTCGCTACATTAAGAAAGAAACAGATAGGGTTGTGATATTTTCAGGGGAGGGGGCTGATGAGGTTGCCCAGGGTTATATCTATTTTCACCAGCAACCCTCCATTGAAGAAGGGGACGCTGAAAGTCGACGTCTTCTGAAGGATTTGTATCTTTATGATGTATTAAGATCGGACCGTACCACTGCAGCCCATGGGTGAGTACCAAAGAAGAAAAGGGTCAACCATTTGTCTTTAAAAGAGGTTGATTGTGTACACATTTTAGTTGCTTATTTTTCTTGTAGTCTT
This sequence comes from Leptasterias polaris, assembly GCA_037783415.1. Lineage (NCBI taxonomy): Eukaryota > Metazoa > Echinodermata > Asteroidea > Forcipulatida > Asteriidae > Leptasterias > Leptasterias polaris. Next base: position 195,204 of record JAZGTN010000235.1, read on the forward strand.
TGCCACAGTGCAGTGTTCTAACAGAATTATTTTGATATTTACTGTATAGCTTGGAGTTACGTGTACCTCTGCTTGATCATCACTTCACTTCATACTATCTATCACTGCCTGCCAGTATGAGGTGTCCTCAACATGGAAAGGAGAAGTATCTTCTCAGGAAGGCATTTGATGGCACAGGCCTTCTGCCATCAGAGATCCTTTGGCGACCTAAAGAAGCATTCAGTGATGGTGTTTCCTCAGTTAAGAAATCCTGGTACGAGAGTCTGCAAGAGTTTGTCAGCCAAGAGGTATAATAATAATGTTATTCTTTAATCAAGTAAGTTTGATGCAAATTGTAGGACTCATTAGACAGACCCCATTTTGCCATTGGCAGAAGTGGTGACACATCATTGCAACAATTAAAAAAATGTAGACTTTTAAAAACTATTGGGTTTTAAATCCAAAGTCAATGCACTGAGTTACATTAACACTTTTGTTTATGTGTCTCAAGATGTTGATGGTATTTATTCTTGTATAATATCTTTCTCAAGTCAAGTTTTATCCCATCATCAATAATGAGAGTCATTTATCTTGGATAACTAATAATACTTTCTTGTATTTTATGTAGGTGGATGACGCCATGTTAGAAAATTCTCCAAAGAGATTTCCGTTCAACCCTCCTACAACCAAAGAATCTTATTACTACCGTGACGTATTTGAGAAGCACTTCAAGGGTCATGCTAAATGGATTCCATACAGGTGGATGCCAAAGTGGTGTGGATATACAGATGACCCATCAGCAAGAGCTCTTAAACACTACAAGCAATCTGATGTAGATAAAGAAAAGAAAGATCTTGAGGTTTAAATAGGGACACTGTCCGAACTTTGCCTGAATTGATAAGAACAGGAGACTAATGTGTTTGACCAACTCATATTCTGCTTTAAAAGCTTGTTAAAAAGTGTGTACAACATTGGTAAGATTGAAATATAAATGTTCACAGATTTGCACATAACTTACATAGTATAAAGATGGTCATGGTGGAAAACTTCCATTGAAATAGTTTGCTTGAAATGCTATAAGGAAATTAGTAAAACAATAAGTCTTTATTACTGGTGATAAAATCCGATGTTTGAAAACGGTGAAAACATATAATGGGGTTTTTCACTGTTTACTCATGACTCCGAGGATCGATTTAGCTGTTTCACGGGTTTGTTATTTAATGCAAGTTGGGTCACATCAGGTGTTGATACTGGTCTTTGTCAATTAACAATTTTGTACACACCCTTTAAATGATCAGTTCTTCACATTTTCCATGGTTATCTGCTTTCAAACTTTTCCTCAAAGAATGATTACGATTCCTGCATCAAGTTTCACCAGAATGAATATGATACAGTTGCAATGACTCACTCCAAGCGCTGAAAGTACAAGGGGATAAATACAGTCATTGAGCTAATTTGTTGTCCTCCCATATCAACTATTTTTGAAAGCCAGAAACCAGAAAAGTTAAATTGCTTAAGAAAACACCTGAGATTTAATTTTATGTTTCTTTATCTTGTGTACTATTTTACAATTTTATGAAGACTGAAGATTGGTTTTAATTTGAAATTAGCTTTTACTAATTCATTTTTTTGTTCAAGTTAAAAAAAAACTTGACTTTGACGAAACCATTCTTAGCCCCAAAAAAATTAATTTGAATTAATTTTAGCATCATTAAATGTTTGCTGTTTCACCATTGTAGAATGATTTTAGGTTGATTTAAGTGATACTTGAAAAGTAAAATAGATGATTAGTTAAATTAGTAGGTAAACATTATTTTTAGACTTATCTTGCTTTATGCCAAATTTTATGACAAACCTCTCCATTGTCTAAAAGGTTTAAATAATATGGTTATTATTTTGTTATTAAATACTTGTTTTATTTAGAAAAGTCGTCCATAATTATTGGGTGGGAGGGGTGGGTGGGTATCAAGGATACAACCATTAAAAAAAAAACTAAAAAAAACACACCAACAAAAACCCAAAATCAAAAAAAAAGTCCGCCCCCCCAAAAAAAAAAACACCCAAAATATAAAAACATTTTTTTTTTTTAAGTCCGCCCCCCCTCAAAAAAAAAGTCAGAGTCCTTCTTTTTAATTTTGTAAAGGAAAGTGTTCGTCGGAATGAGAAAGTGAATGAATTTATATTGAAAATATTGCAGCTTAGAATCCTTGGTAATTTTAAAACTTGATGTACCTCATTCCATTGCGGGAGAAATCAATTAAAGTAGTCCTCTTGAGCTATTGTTTTGGAAATTGAATTGTAAACAAATTTAGAAGGCTTTTTCTGATTACAAAGCTCATAAATCAGCAATGAGTTAGATTCAATCTCTTCTGTCAAGTCCCAGCCAGAAAGCTGTTTCCAGGTCCTTGGTAATGCTTTAAGTAGACCACAATACTTGATAAAGGTACACTTGATGTTGCTATATTTCAATCGAAAATCATGGAAAGTTAAAATATTTTCCCATCTTCTGAACAAATATCCCTAACTTTTAAAACTCTTTCAACCTTCCAAGAACGGTAAAAAAATACATCGTTATTGATTTTAACATTGGAGTTAGTAAACCAGATAATATCGGGCAAAAAATGAGTAGGACGATTCGATTTCTGCAATTCTAGCCAAGGCCCTGACAACATCTTTAAGGAAATTATCTTTAAAATATGGAACGGGAAATCAGAGGGAGAAATATTTAACTTCCAGATAATGTCCTGAATACCAGCATGCCTAAGAACGCCATTTATAAAAAGCTTCCATCTTTTGAGCTATCAAGAAGTCTCTTGATCCAAGTACATTTCAGACCCTTTTGTAAAGACTCTAAATCAAGCATTTTCAAACCACCATTCATGTAATCATTAATAACAAACTTTCCTGCGAACTCATGTCAGGTTTCCCGTTCCATATAAATTTGTAAACCAGCTTGTTCACCTGTGAGATAAATTCCTGAGGAGGATTGGGTAACACTGTCAACAAAAAGATCAATTGTGACAAGGCTAAGCTCTTAACAATAGTGATTTTGCCAATAGATAGTTCCCAGTAGACGCCATCTTTACGGGCAAATCGCATTTTGGCTTGCAGGCGCGTCAAGCGCTCAAATTATTAACGCAGACGCGTCATTCACTAACCAATCATTCACTAACCAATCACGCAATGAGTTTGGTGAAATGTGCGCGTGCTGCACGCCGTTCTCACGCGAAACGCATGATCGACTGTGTGTTCCAAACTGCCCGTAAAGATGGCCGACTTACGTCATATTGCAACCTATCTATTGGAGTCAGGTCTCTCCTGGACCACAGATTTAACAAAGTCTGAATCTTATCCAACTGATTATCGAAATTCAGATGATCATTTTCGTTATGGGTGAATACTATACCCAGAAATCGCACTGGCCCATTGGTCCAAGGCCGAGACCCCTGCCAATCTTTGCAAAATCTCAATGGACCGAGTTTCATGGCCTCAGATTTATTAATGAGTTCACCTTATTAGGCCAGAGGCTACCTGAAGCTGTCCAATATCTTAAAAGTACAAGAAACTGATTTACTACTCCCATCCAAAAAGATTGTGTCATCTGCGTAAGAGCTTCAGTTATACCCTCAATTTGAATACCTATAATGTCTTTAGAATGTCTATTAAATAGAAATTGCAAGTAATTCAGCAGCAATAATGAAAATATGGACTCAATGGCAGCCTTGGCGGACCCCTCTGGTAACGTTGAATGAGTCTGAGACATGACCATTATTAATAATAAAACTATATAGAGATATTACCATAAAGAGTAAAGATCAAAACAGGAACACCCAAATTGTTCTGCGAATGTTTCAAAGGATTTTTAGGACCCGACTATCTCTCAAAAAACCCTATGGGCTCCGACCATTGCCCAAGTTTTGGTACAAATACTTCATATATTGTCTACCTCATCCATGTCAAAAAAATTCCAGCTGTCCCCCTCTTTCATCTTCAGCTTTTAGCAGGGTAGGATAAAAGAATACTGGCCTGGCTGGATTTTGGAGGAGGAGTCTCTTTAAATGTAGCATTTCCCTTCTCTTCTTTTGCACCTGAGGAGTGAAGTCCTCCCTGACACAAAGATATTCTGACTCTTGTAGGGGTTGTTCTTTAACATCTTGGGAGCAGCTCTCAAGATCATCTGCTTGTCTGAGAAGCGGAGGAATGCCACATGGATTGGTCGTGGTCCCGATCTCTGGTATAAACTAACTGGTGTTCTGTGTGCCGGCCTTTCTATCTGAATATCAGCCGCGCACTCGACAAGATTCATGGTTAAATCCTCACTTCCTTCTGGGATGCAAAAGCACAGGGGGGGGGGGGGGGGCGGAAGGGGTGTTGCGCAATCATTTGCGATCGCTGTTTGGGTACACTCCATTTTAAAAATAGGTAATGACCATTAAAAAACAAAAAGAAATCCATGTATACCGTTAAAATTCTCTCTTTATCAGCACTGAAAACATAACAGTGTATATCGTAAGAGTATTTTCAATTGTTGAGATGCTTAATTTTAAATAAAGTGCGTACAAATATTATCGAAATTTTTTTCTTCCTCCATGATTGCAGCGGCTATAACGTGTATGAATGGGTCCAGGTGGGAATTTCGTTACAAATGGTCTCCCCTAAAATGGCTACAAATATCGACATAATGTGAAAAAAATTATCGTTCATCCACTGATTTTTTTCCATTAACGTAATATTTAGGAATAGATCTTTCATTCCTGAAAGTTTAATCAAAATCCCTCGGTACATCCTCTAGATATTTGACGATTTGTAAAAGTGTTTTTGGAGAGAATGGATCCCGCCAATACCTATTTTGCGTTCAAACGATCTCTGTTGACGGACGGGAACATTTGCCGCAGGTAATTGTAATTCTGAGGCAACATACACATCTAAAACAGATATGTTATACATGTCGTTTAGGTTAAATATATGTTGTTTATTAAATAGTTAATTTACTGAAGCAGTTGGCTGTGCATACACACACATCCGTTTGTACGTGGGGAGCTTCGACCAGTCCACGTCGCGATGGTCGAATGAGATTATTTTCAACGTAGGTGGCGCGCTGGTGGCGCGCTGGTGGCGCCACTGATCTCTCTATACTGGTCAGTATATAGAGATCAGTGGCGCTACCCCTTCCGCCCCCCCCCCCCCCCCCCCCCCCCCCGCCGGATCAATGCATAAATCACAAGAGCGCCCTCTACGAGTGGAAGAAAGAGCATAATGTACTATCCTACACCCCCACCATGACACAGTCGTAATGTTAAACAAAACACATACACCAGTGTATGTACGTAGTGAGCGTACTAGTGTACTACTAGTGTACTACTAGTGTACTACTAGTGTACTACTAGTGTACTACTAGTGTACTACTAGTGTACTACTAGTGTACTACTAGTGTACTACTAGTGTACTGACTGACTGCTGCGGTGTATACTATAACTTATACTAGTATAAAAGTAATTCAATTGATGAATGAATGAATGAAAGGTGATAACATAAGAAATGTCATCCACGGTGGCTGCTACTACAAGTGAGAAACTGAAGGTAATAAATTTTGCCCCACTATAGGGAGTATAGTACAGTTGGGAGAGGAAAGACAACTTCTGCTTGCTTTAACCAGTCAGTTGCAGTGAGTTAGTTACTGCATGCTGGATGGCCATGGAGCTACTCCTAGAACTAATGAGGTTCATTCCGCTAATGAACCTCATAGTTCTAGGAGGAGTAGCCATGGAGTGTGACCTAGACTTGTTGACAAGTCGTTAATGATGGTCGCGGTGTACTCCTAGAACTATGACTGAGGTTCATTCCGGATCCGCTATCGTCTCCATTACCCTCATAGAGTGACATGTACAAAATCCTATTCGAAACTTTTTTCCCCTCACGTTTCTGCACCTACAGTTCATTTCCCAAACCGGATCTCGCCAAAATTAGGCTCTATGTGTTCCTTATACTCTCATCGAGGTCGGGTTGGGTCCAGAAAATCCACTCCGCAAAACAAAAGTTGCAAAAAGTGATAAATTCTCACCGTTTTCAGAATCCTCGCCTTCCGTTAACAAAATGGCCGCCGTTGAAATTTTCCTCCTGGTAATGCTGCGCGCTACGATGGTAACGATTATCAACGATTCACGTATACAGAACATTGGTTGTTGTGGACCAGCATTGCGCCTATGATTGTATACGTGAACCGTTGGGTTTGTTACCAGCGTAGCACGCAGCATTACCAGCTCAAAAATTTCAACGGAGGCCATTTTGTTAACGGAAGGCGAGGATTCTGAAAACGGTGAGAATTTATCACTTTTTGCAACTTTTGTTTTGCGGAGTGGATTTTCTGGACCCAACCCGACCTCGATGAGAGTATAAGGAACACATAGAGTCTAATTTTGGCGTGATCCGGTTTGGGAAATTAACTGTAGGTGCAGAAACGTGAAGGGAAAAAAGTTTCGAATAGGATTTTGTACATGTCACTCTATGAGGGTAATGGAGACGATAGCGGAATGAACCTCATAGTTCTAGGAGTAGTCGCGGTGGGTCGAGTCGCGTGTGGTGCTGTAGCTAAAGAATGCTCTCGCGAGATCACTGCTCTCGCGCGAAGTTGGTGGCTGCCGACTCTTCGTCATTAAATCTGGTGACTAGTCTGTCAACATTGGTCGAAATTGCACGTTTTGGCATGAATGGTCGACGAATCTCGTGCTCATTGTCTCGTAACCCTCCGGGCTAAAGCCCGTCGGGAGAGGAGGGTTACGATTATCGCAACTAGATAGTGCTAAGCCCAGACTAGTCTTTGACTACATCATATTGTGTCCTTCTTGTTTGACATTCTACATTCTTCACTGACCATATTACTAGTTATTAGCTTCTTAGTCTTAATTTGTATTACCATAAACATAGGGCTCACCATTTGATGACGTCAGTATTGACAATGAGGTTTTATATATTTTATTTACAACTTTATAGATTCTGTGTATCCATGGTTACCGCCAGAATGCCCAAATCTTCAGAGAGAGGACAGGAGCACTCAGAAAAATTATAAAGAAATACTCAGAACTGGGTAAATTCTACCTCCATGCTTATATTTTCGTATTGTTTGTAACTTCTTGTCGCCAATTATTTTTGGGTTAAACCTAATAATAATAATAATATCTATGCGCTTTTCACACCCGAAGGGCATCTCAAAGCGCTTCCAACATTATTACCCCTGGTCACTGGGCCATTTATTTCATTCCTTAAACCATCTCAGCTCCCTGGGGAGTATACAGCCTGTGCAACAAATATGCGCTACTAAGCTAAATCAATCACAAGAACCATCTCTGCCCTCACAGGTACCCATTTTACCCCTGGGTGGAGAGAAGCAATTATAGTTAAATGTCTTGCTCAGAGATACAAGTGTCACGACTGGGACTCAAACCCACACTCTGCTGAATAGAAACACCAGAGCTTGAGTTCGGTGTTCTTATCCGCTCGGCCACGACACCTAGACCTGAGAAAAATAGACTAACGGAACTGGTCAGTATTTAGTCCCACTGGAGTGACTCATATTTTGTTGCCATCCAAAACTCATTCAACTATCTTTTCACTTCACTTTACGATTATGATTTATTTATTCATGTAAAATTTAAATGACTTTAAATAAATTAGGAAACACTATAACAGATCTCTTAACAGATAGAAAATAAAAGGTAAATGGTCTAATTTTTAATACTTTTTTTTTACACGAATGTCATACTTTTCAGAGTTCATCTCTGCCCCAAATAAAGTGCAGCCAGGTGAAGGTGAAGTAGATCTTGGTAAGAACTGTAGCTGACAACTAGTCAGCGACTCAGCATACATATTTGTGTGTGTTTTTTATTTCTCGATGTTAATAATGAGAAGGAAGCCAGACTTGTTGAGTGCAATATAATAATTTGTGATTGGTTGCAAAATATTAATCTTGGTTTGAAGAAGTTTCCTTGACAGTGATTCATCTCGTGACAAAAACCAAATCAAAATGATGGATGCTAAAGATATAATCTTTCAGCAATAAATAACTGTTAAAATTGCTTCATTAGACCAGCGTGGGTGGTGGTTCTCCTCGAAGGACAGTACTTTTAAGGCTAGCCAGGCTTGTGATGTCAACCCTGGTCTTGAAGAATCGCTTACTGTAGTAGCAAAGGCGATCAAAGAGCTTGGACCGTTTGATGGTGAGTGTATCAGAAGAAGGATTGTGTACTCACTCGTTGATCGTAAAATCCTATTAATAAACAATTGCAGACTTGTGACAAAGTAAGTATTTTGAACAGAATATTAGAGGAAATGTGGAATTTCTGAGTTCCAGTGAAACTTCAAAAGTTTATTAAAATGATAATAACTAGATCTTATTTAGCGCAATTTACAATATGTACCAATGCTCTTTACATTGTCAACCCTGGTCTCGAAGGAATGTACATGTTTAAGATGTCTTCCCTTTTATGTGTGCAGACTACGGTTTACTGAAATGAAATGAGTAAAATGATAATTTGTCTGGATAATTTATTATTTAACTTCTTAATAAAAACTATTTTGTTGAATTATTTCCTCAGGAATTTTAGCCTTTAGTCAGGGAGCTGCATTTGCTGCTATTCTTTGTGCCTTACAAAGTCAGGGAGGTAAGAAATGTGTTGTATGCGTACATTCATAACATGTTTTTCTATAGTCCTGTTGCTTTATTGTTGACATTGTTATTTATTTATTTATTTAGTTCTTTTTTTAAATGTGTCTTTCACGTAGTTAATGTTTATATACTAATGAGAAAAGTCTTGTCTACTTATTTAGATTCCAGATTCCCTGTCAATTTTGTCATCTTGGTTGCTGGTTTCCGTAGCTTGAGTTCCTGTCATGCTTCTTACTATGTGAACCCTATAAGCTGTCCAACTCTACATGTGTTTGGAGACACGGATGGGGTCATTCCAAAAGGTAACTTTTAGGGAAAGTAAGCCCATGTCTAAATTGATGGTATGGTAATGGCTATGGCAATGACTATGGCTGTAGCAATAGCTATGGCTGTGGCTTTGGCTATGGCTGTAGCTATGTCTTTCCATAGCAAATACAGCAAATGAGTCAATCTGAGGCTGGAAGCCACAATTAGAGGTTCAGTGTTCTATAACATTACATTAGTGATTTCATTTTACTTAGATTTTAGCATGATACACATCAGAGGGTCTACATAATCCTACATAATCTACAAAGCATTGGTAAAAAACAGCCTTTGTTATGGTGGCACCAGCAGACTGGCAAGGCCATGGCCCCTGAGGCTAAGAGATTATGTACACAAAGCATGCACTCCTCCTGCTTTGGTCCTTTCTCTATGCTTGTAGTAATCACCAATAGAAGGTTAACAAACTAAGCCTGGCCATTGAACTTTGGTATGGTGTTTCTAGATGGTATGGGGTAGACAAGACAGACAATTTGTCTAAAAATTATAAATAAGTAAACAAATAAAAAAACTTCCATAATTTGGTTAATTACAGTAGAATCATTCCACTAAGGAGATTTAATGACAGAAGAACAGAACCAACCATGAAAGATGAGCTTGTAACAGTTCTTTCAAATTTTGCTTTGTTTTCAGAATCAAGTGAAAGTTTACTTGAATCGTTCACCAATTCACAAGTTTTGCATCATCCAGGAGGTACGTGTAAGATGTGTCACTTGTAGTGAAAACAATCAATAAATAAATTAAACCAAATTTTAAAAAGAAAATTCTAGGAAATGAATCTGTCAAAATAAAAATAATAATGTTTATGCAATTGCAGATTAATAATGTGATACATTTGTTTCTTCAACATGTGTACTTCTCAGGACATTTTGTTCCAGCATCCTCCCCCCAGAAGAAGATTTACTTGGAATTCCTTGAGTACTGGTATATAAAGAAACGGCAAGAAAATTCAAACTTGAAGTAACATCGACTTTGAATGTACAGATAAAGATATTTAAACCTTGACTTGAGACTCTGTACCTTTAAGACATTCGTGGTCTTTTTTTAGTTTCTGTCTTCATTAGGAGACAGCTAGTATCTTTTCAAAATGGTGGATTTGATGACAGAGGAACATCATAGGAATTGGATGATGGAAGCATTGGATTCAGCGAATGCTGCTCTCAGTCGGGGAGAGGTCCCAGTTGGATGCTTACTCATTTATGATAACAAGGTCATCGCTACAGGCAACAACAGAGTCAATGAAACCAAGAATGCTACAAGACATGCTGAGGTCATTGCCATAGAGGGCGCTCTTCAATGGTGCAAAGATCAATGTTTGGCGCCAGAAGAAGTCTTCAAAGAGACAATTTTATATGTGACTGTTGAGCCATGTATAATGTGTGCTGGTGCTTTGCGCATCATTGGTGTACCGTTAGTGGTGTATGGTTGTGCTAATGAACGATTTGGTGGTTGTGGATCAGTGCTTTGCATCCACTCTGACACTATTCCCTCTCAGGGTGAACCATTTCAGTGCATTGCAGGGATTTATAAAGAGAAAGCTATCCAGCTTTTGAAGTCGTTTTACAAAGGACAAAATCCAAATGCACCTTATCCTAAAGTCAAACCTGGGCTGGAAAATACAAAAGATGAAAGTATAGAATTGTAATTGAAAATAACTGAGCGGTTATAATCAAGCCACCATTTTTCAATTCAACCATAAGTAAGTCAACATATTGTTAGCGAACTTGAATTAAAACATATTTTTTAATGTGGACAATAAAACTTCAAATGAGACTTGAGTTGCAGTCATAGCTAGTAACTAAACCTTGCATCAGCCTGTTATGGTCAAACATAAAGGGGAATGGCTGGGACACACACACACACACACAGGTTTATATTATTCATGACAAGTCAATTTGATTTTGTGATATCATGACCTGTAATTAGCTTCTATGTTGAAAACAGAATACACAATTAAATAAAAAGAAACATAAATCCAACCTGTGATCTTTATATTTTGTCTCTGTTTGTGGGACTTAAGTGTTGTTTTACATTACACAAGATGACCCTTGCTATGTAAATAAATAGATCGATCCATTAAGCCCCGCCTCCTTACGAGTTGACCAATCACAGCCGCGAAACCCGATCACCATTAGTGCAAAGATCACCAAACGGCTCAATTGGTGATCAGATTTCGCGGTTGTGATTGGTCAATGAGAAATGGGCGTGGCTTAATGGATCGGTGTATTGAGTATAATAGTTGTCTAACCATTGAGAATAGTTGAAAATTCTCCCATTAGTATGAGCACACGCTGCAACATGACAAGTTTTTGTTAGTCCAAGTTTCTGTGTGTTCTTTCATGGGACAGTGTACATGTAGGTCAAGGGAATAATCCGGTGAGGGTTGTGGAGATAACAATTACTGCACTAGTTGTGGTGAGGGTAGTGTGGAGATACCAATTACTACACTAGTTGTGGTGGTTAGGGTTAGTGGGAATATAAATCCGGTGAGGGTTGTGGAGATACTAATTACTACACTAGTTGTGGTGGTTTTTGAAGGAATTGATGCCTTAACAACTCGACGTTTCTATCAGTATCATAAAATGATCTTCAGCAGAATGCAGTGCACCCTGTTGCTGTAGTTGCTTGACTTTTTGTCTGTACATGATCCAAGGAATATATCTCGTAAGCATAATAAACATTAATTTAGGTGAACTTACATCATGCAGTCAGAATATGAATGGAGAAAATGTATAATCAAAAGTATTTAATCTAAAAAACCTTAGATTCTAGTTTTGTCTTGTGAACGTGGTCGGAATTTCTGGGTTTTAACTGATTGGGACGAATTATTTAGTGCAGCCAATGGGCCCGAAAACGTCAATTGGTGGCGCTATACTCGTTTGCAGTTTTGGGACTGTGTTTCCTACAAAACAAGTTTCACGTCATCTCTTGGAGTCTTTTGCTTAGTGCCAAAAATATTGTCCTATGAATACTGCAATTGTTCCAACGAAAGCCAATTAAGTTATGTCCCCATGAAGTCATCGAAGTTAGGAAGAGTGTAATCAACTAAAATTCCCTGAAAATTTCGGCGAATTGGAGGAAAAGTGACTTGGTATGTTGAACAGATTTTGTGTTAAATTTCCCGTCGTAATCATACATTACATAGCACTGACTGACAGTGTACAGTTATTCCTTTCGTGTACCATGTGTACTCAAAGAGTCATACTCATAGTCATACTCAATGACAATAGTCATACTCATATTCATAACTACGAGTACGATTGCCAACACTGCTGGGATCATGATGACAGAGGCAAGCATTGGCTTGATTGGTCTAGTCCGATCCCCAGACAAGCAGCTTAATTTTGAGTCAGTGTAGTGTTTTAAATGTTAATAACTTAAATACATTTTTCGTCATGTAGGATTTTTGTTGTATTTTTATGTGAATCAGAATGGGTCATCAGAATGAAATCTTCCTTATAAAAGTTATATAAAAATACGAGTTAACCTAGTTGCGATAATCGTAACCCTCCTTTCCCGTCGGGAAAGGAGGGTTACGATTATCGCAACTAGAGTTAACCCTACTGCTGCAGTGCTGGTAGCGCCACTTTTGACTGTGGCAAAGGATTCAGAGAGATTTGGCCACAAAAGTGGAGCTACTCTGCTGGTACAAACAATAAGCATTTGATTTAAAGGGACACGCCGGTTACCTGTTTACGTAATTTAGTCATGTTGAATCAAAGACAATTATTTCAAGATGGTTTTTATATTTTTTATATACAAAAATATCACGTAATTAACGAGAAATTACCGAAAAAACAAAAGCGGTCAAAGGTCACCGTATACGCTTTACCAGCCGTTGCAAGTGTCAAATTTACGGGATGACTGTGCAATGTTGCAAGTAGACTGGTGCTCTGTTTATGAAAGTGTTTTACTACGACAAGGCATGAGGATCCAGTCCACGTTATCCATCTGAAAGTGTGTATAAACAATGGACACGGAAACCAGTCAACTCGCCCCCCAGCAAACTCGCCAATTACAAAGTCCCCAACTACAAAGTCGCCCCCTAGCAAAGTCGCCCCCTCACATACAAACTCGTCCCCTTTCAAAGTCGCCCCTCACAAAGGAATGTAACAAATTGGTGTGATTGGACTTCAGGGGAACGAAAGCTATCTTGAGGGAACAAAAGCTATCTTGAGGGAACGAAAGAGGAAATCTGGGGAACAAAATCTCATTGCGAGAGAACGAAAGCGTATTTTTAGGGAGCGAAAGCATATTTCGGTTGAATGAAAGTATATTTCGGGCAAAAAATTCAAAGTCGTATTTCGAGGAATCGAAAGCTTTTTTTAGGGAACGAAATCTCCTTTCGAGGGAAAAAAAGCGTTCTTTAGGAAAGGAAAGCATATTTCGAGCGAACGAAAGTATATTTCTTGCGAACAAAATCATATTTCGAGGAAACGAATGCGTATATTCAGGGAACAAAAGCGTATTTCTGGGGAACTTAATTGTAGTTCGGGGGAAAGAAAGCGTATTCAAGGGAACGAGAACCTATTTTCTAGAAATAATCTATTTCGTTACCTAGAAAAACACACTGCGTTCATAAAATGAAAAATAATATTTTGTGAGACAAAATTATATTTTCATCGAATTAAATAATATTTTGAGGAAACAAAATGATTTTGTTGGAATTTTGTGTGTCGAGGGATGCAATAGAAATTTCGAGTGAGTTTTTTTTTCCCACCTTTTAATTTTTAATTTCTTTTTCACTTGTCCCTTCAGGGGCTCCCTTTTGGGGGGGGGGCTCGTTTTTTGGAATTGTTTGTCACAAATTTTGTTTAAACTAATAGTACCGTCAATATAAAAGTGGTATTCCTATGTATTGACATAAATCTTATTTAATTAACAAGAAACTCGGTACAAATCGGGTCAAGGAACGTACACAGAGCATTGAACAACGGATTCGATCAGCGAGGTGTACCGACTAGCAAACCCGCAATAAAAACAACGTAGTTGGTGGTCTGGCTCCCTACCCCTCCCACATGTTCATGAGCTTCCAGGTATACAGCTATCTCTTGGCTATAGTGGGTTTCCGTCGAGGTAGCACTGCCGAGATACTCTGCTCACAAGCGACACGACTGCCCCTGTGTTTGTGTAGCTAGTCCCCACGCTGTGCACTGTAAGACACGCTTCCGTTGCTCGGACTCTCTGAAATAAAATCTTACGTTCGACTTTTTGTATTACTTACAACTTGTAACCATAATTTGAATACGTATTTTTGTGTGTCAAATACTCATGAATTCTTGTTAAAAAACAGAGTTGAATTCGGTGCAGTAATTAATTTTTATACGGCTGGAAGTAAAACTAACTCCGAAGATCACGAGGGTTATCCGAACCAAAAAAGTGGTTCGGATAACCCATGTGACCTTCGTTTTTTGAAAAATGCTCAAAAACGACCAAAATTGATGGTTTCTTTTAGGAACCGTTCTTCTCCATTCATGGAAGACCTTAGGAGTCATGTTTTAGTCTATTGTGTAGCCAAAATAGCCCAAGGAAGCCGGTGTGTCCCTTTAAATTAAATTTTAGGTTTTCAACTAGGCCTATACAAAAGTTAAAACATCACTTTCTTTCCATTATTTCCTTCCTCTACAAATTGATTTGTTGTACGAAGGCCTATACTGATTTTAATTTAATGTGATGATTACGTGGAACATTTGTGACTAGAGTGAGAATGCATCTGTGACGATGCTTTAAAAGAAAAATAATTGTTAACATTCTTCACATTATGTTGTTTGCATTAGTTTTTAATAGTATAGTATAAGTGATGTTGTTTATGGATGGTTTTTAGGTGGATGGATATACTAGTGCCACTGCCAGTACCGGCAAAGGTTTTACTCATTGCTATTATTGTATTATTATGCCGACAAATCTACCTCTTTGACACAAACACAAGAAGCTGATGTTATATAACGTAGCTTAGTGGACATGTTGGAATGAATACCGGACACTTCGGCACCTTGCAAACTCGGCACCCACAAACTCGGCACCTTGCAAACTCGGCACCAAACAAACTCGGCACCCACTCGGCACCCACTCGGCACCAAGAATGCAAACTCGGCACCAGCTGATTTTTTAGTAACAAACTCGGCACCTGTTCTTTAAAATTTTGTTTAAACCAAATAGTGGTACATACAAAAGGCTGAGTGCATTGATGTTTCAGCTTTCAAGATCATGCGGTAAATCGGCTGGGTGCCGAATTTGTGTTTGTACATGTGCCGAGTTTGTGGGTGCCGAATTTGCTAGGTGCCGAGTTTGTTGGTGCCGAGTTTGTCTGGTGCCGAGTTTGTTGGTGCCGAGTTTGCAAGGTGCCGAAGTGACCGGTTACCGTTGGAATGGCTCCACATTCACTGCTGTCGTTTTTACTTCTCAAAGGATTTGTTTTTTAACCCTCCTACTCTTGGTAACATTTTACAGTGAGTTGATCAACCATTTGAAACCATTCAACTGAAATGGTTGTGTATGGTGGGACAACTGTGCACAGAACTAACTGTGTACATGTGTGGACTGTGTATGCATTCACCACATGATATCATATTGCAGGCTGGCATAGTGCACCTATCATTCAAAACCACAGTGGATGATATTGAATGGTTATACAGTAGAAGGGTTAAGGGAAATAAAGTCTATAAATGGTCCAAGTCCCCCCAAACAGTGCTGCGCATGCTCAGTTGCGGGCACAATATACACTACTTATTACATAATGATAAAGAATAGGGACTACCGGTCATTGCAACCAGTACCAAGTACTGTAATTATTGTGTTGAATTTGTAAAGTTTGACTAACTTGTGACTTGTTAATGTTAATTAACGTAGGTCCTTCTTACACATTGTTTGGTTTGATACGACATGGCGGAAAATGGAGATGGTGTATAGACTACCATGGCACATACAAACCATGACATTACAAACGTTGTTATCAAGCACACCACTCACCACCAGGCCTAAACGCTGCTTTTCTATTGGGCATACTTGCTGATACTTCAACCACATCCACTAAATAAACCCCTTCATGAGGCATGCATGCCCTACTGCCGTGCCCAATGCCATCTTCTCTTGTGCACTAATATGCCATAAATTTGGAGGCACAATTGCCTTCACTCTTTTGCCAGGAACACTCAATTTCTTCTTCATGCCCAAGACACTTAAATTTGTGGCCCTGGTTTTGATACCTGGCTAAGGCCTTTTGTGAGCGGTACAGTAGAGTTGTGCTTTGAATCTCCTATGCCACAAGCTCAGGCTGTGCTCCTGATGTTGCTGGCTGCCTAAGGCACCCTCGCATGCCAGCAGTTTGAACATGTTGTAGCCGCGTCCTTCTCAATTCAGCTTCTCAGCTGCAAGTAAGGATGATTAGCCTCCCAAATTATTATATTATAATGATGAGATGTAATAGTTATTAAACACGACTTGAATGTCATTAAATGTCAGTTGGAAAGCAGGACACACATGATTTAAGCATGCTTGTAGTGTACAAAGGAATTGGTAATATTGGCAATTGTTTTTACAGTATTGGTAACACTAAAATTTGATTAGTGTCAATTTAAAAGCTCACTGATTATAAACTTCATACCACTTCAACCCTTCAAAGAAATATCTTTATGAAAAATGAAAAAAAAGCATTTGAAGACTCATATGACAATGCACAAACAAATCCATCAAAACATAAACTATTTTTCAGTGATTTTACTAAAACACGCTACAAATCTTGATGACAGGTTAGTTGTGTGGTTTATTTTTTGATATCTCAAGGCTAGATATTGGAGGTAAATGGTGAATATTGATATTGTCTTTTAGGAAGGGACAAGTTGTACACTATAGGCCCTATCACTCAGCTTTTTCATTCAATTTGTGAAAAACTATCCAACCTTTGGTGTGTGACTTGGTAAACAACTGTCAACTGAACATGTTAACTTTGGTGTGTGACTTGGTAAACAACTGTCAACTGAATATGTTAACTTTGGTGTGTGACTTGGTAAACAACTGTCAACTGAATATGTTAACTTTGGCAGACAGCGCTTTCCTTGACATGTATTGCAGCACACAATTTTGCCAGAAAATGTGGCAGGCTACCTAAACATAATTAGTTTTGTTTTAGTGCCATCTCAAGTCTCTCATTAGGAACTCTGGAAGATAATTAATACTAACTTATTGCACACATCTCATAATCTGGTCTGGAATTAACAAAGAAAGTGTTGATAGATCCTTAACCTGCCACAGGGATGTTGCTAATGCCACATTTATTCATTGCAGGGAGTATAAATTCCAAATAAATTCTACACTTTTGGAAGATTTAAGGGTGCTTAAATAATAACAAATCAGGGCTCAAATTTGGTGTAAAATTCCTCAAGATCGCAGGGTTTGTACATGTAGCTCAGCATGTTTACCGGACCAGAATATATTTCCCAAGACAAGACTCGGGTCATGAGTTTACTGGCCTGAGGCTAAAATCACTGGGCTCAGGCCAGGGGTCTAGTGTCAAACTCGAGCCCTGCAAATAATATATTTTTATCAGAATGGATTTTTTTGCTGCATACACAATGTAGGTCTTCTAGAAAATATGTTACGATCTAGTCTGTACATACTTAAGGCCAGTTAGGCCTACATGTACCGGTACATGTACATGTAAGTCTTAGGTTATTGTGATCACTAGACAGAAACACATCATGGTCCTGTACTTGTATGTAATTCCTGCTCGCACCACAGATCCTACATGTATGTTGTACAATGTGTTGGAATCCAGTTGGCATCAGCAAGATGATCACAGGGGTTCCAGTGAACGTAGGTTTGAGAAACGTCACATGGGTCAGAGGGTCACAGTATCCTTGTGCAAACCATCATGCAGTGAGAGAAGTTACATGTAGACCTTGGAGGCTTGGGTCTGTTAAAATCAGAATGGAGTTTCAAGGCAGGAAATTGGAAGAATGATGTTCGAGGTCTTTGAAATGTAGGCTCAGGTTTATTTTATTAGACAAAAACAAACAGATTTGTTTACATACACTCAACTTTAATTGGTTATTTCTCCATCAATGTACTTACATATATAAAGTATCTATACAATAAATGTAAAGTATCTGTAGAGAAATTGTAAAATTATGTGATTCGAGGCATAAGGCATTGTACGTTAGAGATGTATTTGGTTTATGATATGTGATACTACATGTACATGCCTGTACTTTGATGATAAGAATTTGTCCTGCCATGCAGTAGATTTGGAAAACTGGGAGACTACCCTGTTCAGATAAGAACTTGTCCTGCTATTTATCCAGTGTACCTCATAGTAGAAAGGGGGACCAGGGCCTTCTACTTTCGCTTCATGGTTCAGAGTTGACTTCTTTATCTACTGTCGATTTGACAATCTGTTGTAATCAATGTCAGGAAGCAATGATTGATCATCGTTAGGAGTCAATGATTGTAATCATTGTCAGGAGACAATGATTGTAATCATTGTAATCGTAGTTAGGAGAAAATGGTTATTTTGGTATTATTTTTGATTTTTCAGACAAGACGAGACTCCACAGATGCCATGGGTTTTGTATTTTCCAAGATCTGGAGTCTGTTTAATAATGAAGGTAAGGAAAGTTCACACTGTATGGATACAATTTAAATGTAGTAAATAATTCCATTTAACACAGTTTTTAGAGGTCAAAATTAACCAATTCATCTTTTCAAAGATTACAAATAAATTTATAACATTTGTATCTTGTTATTTTTCAGAACACAAGGTTATAATAGTTGGTCTAGACAATGCCGGAAAGACTACCATTTTATACCAAATGTAAGTCAATCACTGGTCCTTTAGTTTTTTAATTTCCTACCCATATCTTTCAGTTTCGCTCAGTCAAATATCTGGTCTTTGTGTCTATAACAAGTACCTTTCACTAAACATATGGCATTCTGTTTCTGTATGTATTGTGTAAATCACAGTTGAGTTGTGCATTTCTTTTTGAAATGTAAGTCATTTATATGTATTTTTACTGCTGTGTTAGTTCACATGATGAATAGTAGAATTGGATTGGGCTGTATTCAACTTAACGGTTGGCTAGTCTCTATATTTTCCAAAGTACAAGATTAAAGGTTAGACTAGTCTTCTGTGTGAGTCATAGGCCTACAATGTACATTGTATATTTCTGATTAATGTGCAAGTTATTATTTTACTGTAATGATCTTTGTAATGATGTACCATTTATGGATTCCCCACACAGCCTAATGAACGAAGTCGTCCACACATCACCTACAATAGGTAGTAATGTAGAAGAAGTGAAATGGAAAAATATACACTTTTTAATGTGGGACATTGGTGGGCAGGAATCGTTACGATCAGCCTGGGGAACCTACTATGCTGGAACTGAGGTAAATTTTTTCTTCACCACAAACTTTACAAACACCAACCGTAATTGATTTGTATTTGGCTAAATCTTAGTTTTTGATCAGTATTAAATTCGGATTGTCCTTTGGGAGTATGAAAAGCCAACCTTCTGGGTTGGTTTCTGCAAAAGAAATGTTGTAAATTACCTTTATGATTATTTTCTTTTTTCTTGTCTTCATCTTTCAGTTTGTAATACTTGTTATAGATAGCACAGATAGGGAGAGGTTACATGTTAGTAAAGAAGAACTCTATGTCATGTTAGCAAATGAGGTGAGTCATATCTTTTATCACAATTTCATTCTATTGCCATGTGAAAAAAAGGTCTTTTTTAAATTGATCCTTGAGCTTACAAAAAACCCTTTACCTCTTGTGTAGGATTTGAAACATGCAGCAGTTCTCCTTTTTGCCAACAAACAAGACTTAAAAGGTTCAATGACATCAGCTGAGATATCACAACAGCTTAACCTGACCTCAATTAAGGATCATCATTGGCACATACAAGCCTGCTGTGCACTTACTGGCGAGGGGTAAGCTACTTTGTGCAACCATACTTATTGTCTCTCTTGCCATACCCTCTTTTCATCCTGCCTTCATATTCTTTCCTTCTTCCCTCATATTTTCACTTCTTCCTTCAAATTCTTCCCTTCTTCCTTTTTATTTTTCCTTCTTCCTTCTTCCTTCATATTCTTCCCTTCTTCCTTTTTATTTTTCCTTCTTCCTTATATTCTTCCCTTCTTCCTTCGTATGAAATTTACCCAACATTTTCAGAAAACATATTACTGACTGAACAGTCTTGTTAGGAATACAAACAATTGACAGTCTACCATCTGTACAGCAACAATTGTCCTAATAAAATGACCATACATGTATGTCCACTTCTTCAATAACCAATTTTTCTTATGGTTTGTTTCCTATTAATTTTGTTTGCTGCAGGTTGATCAAAGGTTTGGAATGGATTGCTAATCAGATCCGAAGGTGACCTTCACCATCGTTTTAAATTATTATTATATTTTTTTTCAAGCGACCTTTAGTTTAATACAAGAAAAGGCACAGATGTTTTTCAGGGAAACAATTTTGTTATCGATACTTTTTTTCTGGAATGTGCTTATTGCAAGGGATAGAAAATGCCATCCTTTCCGGACATAAATTTGTTGATTAATGTTTGTAAAAAGGATAAATTACATCAATTTTGTTTACTTGATAGCCAGCCATAAATTGTGCTCCTGAAGCCAAGATAGTTTTTATAAAAAGTGACACATCTTTCAAAAGTGGAAACATTTGTATGTATTTCAAATACCTTCCCTATGTTAGAGCTGGACATGATTTGTGAAATAGCCCTATATATTGCTTAACACTTGAATTTAAATCATACCCTTATTTAAATAAAGGCAGTTTATCAGACATTGTGGATCAGCAGAAAAGATCTCACACCTAGGTGTGAGGAGATGTTCCTCAGACAGGTATCAGATACTTCTTATTTAGTATATGGGGAACTTAAGAACTTGGAGCCTTGTGCTTAATGTCTCAAATAGTTTCAATTTATGCAAATCAGAAATTGAGGGAACTTGATCAACTCTCCCGTTAAAGCTTTTTTTTATGCCATTTTTAATGCAAGTATTGGCAGAGTTACTCATACATGTATTAATGTTCCTGTACAAACACCAAAGGTTTTATAAGATGTTATAATTGCATCGGGACTGAAAAATATTATAGTTTTACCATTACTCAGGACTAGCCCTGTTTGAGACATGTGATCTAGATTCGGGAGGGGGGGATAGGAACCGCCAACTACATGGTGCTTTTCACTCAAAAATTCTAACCAATCAAATCCTAGTTTAGTGTTTACCTGCAAAATAAAACTAACCCACAACTCATGAAACCAACAATGTCACCTGTTCAATGAAAATGTTACTGCATCCTCAAGGAAAAAAATATATTTAATAATCATGAGACCACTTGGTAATAAATTTACTTAAGACAAACGTTAACAATTCAACGCATTATAAACTAGTAAAATGTTCAACTCTTCCGATTTTTATTATTTTTTTGGTTTAAGCTTACAGGTGTTCAGACTAGGTGTTTGCAAATTGATTGTTTAACTGAGAACTGAGAACTGAAAAGAGCAAAGCACAAGAATCATCAGTTTTATTTACATGTTCTTGTCTATTGAGGGTGAATGCACATTTTATTGTTTTTGTTTATTTGAATATTTATGATTTAGTCAACTGTATATTCTTCTAGTGCACTTATTTAATCCGTTATCTGTTTTAATGTGGTTCCAATATCCATTGACAAGACATGACTTGAGTTACATTTGTTGGACAATTCTGGAACCAAAGGTTTTTTTTTATTACAATGCCGTTGTGTTGATAACAATCATCTTTGTATTATTGTTATAGATGTACATTGCTGTAATAAAATCAATAGTGAGGTAGACATTTTTTACTTAGTGTGGAAATAGTTTTTTTGTTTGTTTTAATTTATTAATGCACTCATAAAATTGTTGAAATTGAATTCTTTTGAGAAGCATACATTGCATCATAGGATATGCAATATACCCCCAGTCTTTATTAGTGTCATGTTGGATAATATTGATCAATAGGCATTCCCAGAGTGCATTATGGGATCATTTCTTTGTGCAGCTCCTAGATTATGGAATAAGCTACCTGTGGACATTAGAAAGTCTCAATCATTAGATGGCTTTAAATTTGAAGTAAAAACCTATTTGTTTTAAACATAGATTTAATTATATTATGTTCATGCTTTGAATTGTATAGCGGTATAGCATCTAAGAGCTCTTGAAGCGCAGTAGAATATATAAACATAGTTTCTGCGCTCTACAAATGATTTATTATTATTATTATTATATCATCAGAATAGTCTTACTTAGTGCATTATGGGATAGCTCTGCTCCTAATTGGCGAGAGCCTTTACCGACGATCGAATTTTGATCTGGATTTTATGAGGAATGTTGACATTTCCACCTTTTGGTAACCGCCGGAGTAATATATTTCAAAGAGCTTTTAGGAACAGTATTCTCAGCAGGGATTAAATTTAACTGTAAAAAATTGAAGTGTTTTTTGTTGACACGCATAAAAACTTGATCTAGTCCGACATGACCTGAAATTATATAACCTAGTTTATTCTTGTATGAATTAAGGGTCACAAATTTCATTCTGAAAAGGGTTGGAATGTGTTTTTTGTCCTAGCTGTTATTTTGAAAAATGATCATCAAAAATATCTCATCCTTCCAGTATGACACAACAAACTTCGGATAAAATTCCTTTCACACATGTGAGTCTGTATAACTTTCTCCATACATTTATTCAAATTTTATAAACTGTAAACACACAAACGGTTAAAATGTCTGTGAGAGCGAAGGTGTTTCACCTCTAACAAAACCTAAAGATAATCCGTAATTAATGATAAACACTAAAGGTAAATTCACTTGCGTCCTGATTTATAGCCAGAAAAAAATGTTTTTACCAGAAATAAATTTTGTTTTTCGCATTTTTAAACATTAAATAAGCTATAAAGCAAAATAAACAAAAAGGGAAGAAAAAAGGAAGCCCTATCATGTTTTTTTTTTAACATATTTACATTTACACAAGAGGATATTACAATGCCAAGGTTTATGTACATATATAGTGCGTAACATTTTTAGGTACAAATTACGTGAAATCATTTAAACTTATTGAAGGATTTATGCTTTCACAAACCATAACCATGTCTTTTTAATGTAAATTACATGTACTGCATTTTAGAACCACTACCAAATGCTGATTGTTTCTTACTATCGTTACCTTTTACAAGCTTCTAAGTTTAATCCTGCAACCTATAGGCTATCAAGTTGGCATCGGTCAGTGTTAGGGTATTTACAAAGTTTAGGCAGAAATCTGGGGGCCATTTGTACTTGTATGTTTGATGCAAGAATGAATGTGTTTTCTCATAACAAATTTGCATAAATTTGTGAGAAATGCAAAAGCATTCTGCAAGGTTTCACCAATGTATAAAAACATCACTCTTCAGGCACAAATATTTGACAACTTGTCATTCTTTAACTTGGACAGAGTTTTTCACCACAAAGGAACTTGTTTTGGAATGGTAGCTGACTAAGATTAAAACATATTGTGATTACATTAGTCCTTTAATAACAGATGCAGTGAATCACATAATTTCATAATAGATTTGTTTACCTCCATGTACATATTTTAACAAAGACTTGGTGAGGGTCATAAAACATCCATCAATCTGCCAGTTCCTCCTCTAATTACAAACATTTTTGACCAGAAAAAATACACTGTATCTTAGACAATTTTCATAAACTTAGAAAAAAGAAGATATTTAAGGAGTCCACTGATTAGTTTATCTCAGCGTTGGGGATGCAAAGAACTGCGTCTTCTTGGACTTCTCTGATTTACTGCCAAACCTATCAAGTAAAAAAAAAAGTTAAGGTCAAATATTGCATTGGGAAATTAACAATTAATCATGGTTTACACAGTGAGTCTTCTAGCTTCAAACTCCTTAATCATGCATAGACAATAACATTGAGAACAATTATGTATGTGATAAACTGACTGACTCTGAGTGGTCACTAGTTAGTGTATAAGAGTTTTCTTATGTTTACCAATGCTAATAAATAAACCTGAGGCACAGCAAGGGTTAACAACCACGCTTTTGTAAAATCCAAAGTTAAGTTTACAGACAGCTGCACCATCAATCCAAAATAGGTAAATCCATGATTATTCATGTTACGTTGATTTTCTTGACTTAATATGTCGAGATTATAAGCAAATCTCAACACATTAATTGAGATTTAAATAAAACATTCACTGTAATGTAAGTGACTATGGAAGTATGCTGGCACTTTGGTTATATGTCAAAGTCAACATATAAGACACATTCAGCTGAAGAATAGAGACTTGTATTTATAATAATAATAATGGAAACGACAAATTAAGTATTACCAAAAGAATATAAAAGCTTAAGTTAAGCTTATACAAATCACACTGGTAATGTATAAATGCAACAACTGGACAAGTAAAGGCAGAGATTAAATGTCAAATGTCAATAATATTATTATTAATAACAATTTATGGTAGCCATATCACCTAAAGATGATTTTAAATGGGCCATCATAAAACACATTTAAACAATAAAATGTGATACAAAATAACATATAAACTTACATGTTCACAGTGAAACAATTTCAGAAACAATCAAGAATAATAGAGAATTAAATGTATGGGAGGCCCAAAGTACACAATAACATTCAAATCAAAGCTGCAATTCAACACTTGAGGAGACCAAGACTTGCCTCATATTTTACTGATTATTTATACCTTTAAGATGATGGATTAATGATAGCAAGACATTGATATTTACCTTGGAGTGAGGGAGGCTTTGGAGAAGATAGACCTGGCTTTACTGATGGAGGAAGTAGATGGAGTCTTAGAACCCATTTTGTTGGGAGTGTTGACTGCTGCAAACTTGGTACCATCAGCTGTAATAGTCAAATGTAATGACAAATAATAGTTGGAACAAAATCATGAGACAAACAAAAATTAAGAGGACACGAAGAAAAGCAAGAACATTTTGATAGAGGTGTAACCTTTTACAAAAACTTCAACAAAGGAAAAAAAAGACACAGCATTAGGATTAATCCGATTGGAATGAATGGGCTTTTCCAAAAATTATGCTTTTCTATCAATCAATCTAACATCACTTACAGTTTAAATATTAGTGTGGTGCAATTATTAAGTGCATTATAAACATTCTTTAGAACTAGCTACAGTAACCATTATCACAGGTCATCTCATTGCATACAAAAAACCGGGCACTCAAAATGTTATCCCATCCCTCTTAGATTGATTTATTTTTACATGGAATCACAGAACGGTAAAACTCAAAGTACTCTTGAGGATACACTCTGTGAGAGTTTTACAAAAAGAGTAATGTTGATTATCCAGTCGTGTCCTCACTTTTGCCTGGCAAATCAATGGTATGGTCAAATCTTTTTCCAACTGAAATCAATTCAATGATTTTTTTTAGTTATTTGTATATATTTTAAAATAGGCAATTAATTTTTTTTTCTTCTTCAGTTTAAGCTTTAAAATATGTTGTTTCTCTTGGGATTCTTGTATTTGAGTGAGATGACCGTTTGATGTTCATACGTTTTTTAGACTTCTTGTTGCTGGGTGTCTTTGACATGGTTATGTACTGGGCTGAAATTATAAAGTTACCATTGGATGTCAAAACAGGTGATTAAATGAAAGATGATTAAATGAATGATACGTAACATCTTGAGACAAGTATGCAAAAACAAATACGATGGCAAGAATTAATACAGTCAGGTATGGCATCAAATCAAAGACTTCTTTTTGTTTAACAATTAAAGAGTTTATAATTGCATTTTGTTATTACTTTTTACATTAGAAACTGATTGACTTATCTAAAGTTAGGTAAACTGGTAGTATTAACAAGAAGAAATTGCTACATTGGTTGTCTCATGTAAACTAGTATACTTTTTAAAACCATGCACAGCTTTAAATCTGAATACAAACAATAACTTGATAAGACAAAGTATTGTTGCTTAATCCTTCATCTTCATGTCTAAAAAAGAAACAGAGACCTACCTCCTGAAACCAAAGCTTCCGGGGTACCAAAGTGTCTATTATGAATAACATTCATGTCTCCCGTCATGGTATTCTCTGTATCCAGGTTAACAAATGCCTTCCAGAAGTCTGTAGGTAATGATATCAACCGATCTACAACCTACAAATATAAACCACAAAATATATATTTAAAGTAGGTTTTTTTATGTGGACAGAAATTTATTATCTTGGCCCTTAGTGTTATGTCCTTTTTTTTTTTTACACAAGTTGGTCTGACCATTTAGAAGAGAATCAAGTGGTTTATATACATACAGCGGGTTGTAGCTTGGTGTCATTGAGCATTTGAAGTGGTTCTGGGTCTGGACAGGAATGACCAACGATTGTAGGTCCAAAGACACGAGCAAGGTTGACAACATTCATCTTGCAGGCATGGCTCTCTGACACTCTGCAAAGGTTCACATCAAAATTATTATTTCTTAATTCCCCAGTTAGATGAGAATAGATAAGATTAAACTTTCAGTAATTTAAACTTATCAGTAATTTAAACTTATCCAAAGCAAATGTTATTTTTGTGGAAATTGACATTCATGATCCTACATTAACTTTAGATGACTTTAAATGTGTTTTTGTTAATTTGGTTATGAGTTGGCTAAGTTCAGAGATCAACTTATCAAAAGATGACAATTCAATCTTGATGGATTTTTGAAAATCTCAATGCAATGTTTGTGAGTTGGAAACACACAAATTATAGTTAATAACCACTTTAATTTAAGCTTGACATTTAATAATTTTCCATTCCTAAGCCCCAGCACTCACCTCTGCAAATGAAGCACAACATAGGCCAGTGTGTCACGATTGACCAACGGCAACTCACTTATGGCTTGATAGGTGAAGGTGATGCTGTCCTCGGGGTCAGATAACCCGGCAGCTTTCATGAAGGTCTCATGAAGCTTGAATGTCACCAAGGGTTCAGAAATACTACGCAGAAAGTCTTTCAACAATCCTGTGATGTTGTGGATCTCATAAATCTTTTCCTGTTAAAAGATACCAGAAACTCTTAGGTGTATTGCTTTCTTATGGTGAAGGAATTTAAACAGAGTTATTTAGGGGCTTTTATTTTCACCTGACTAATGGACAGTATTTTGCCAAATTGACTTACAAAGTGAAGGTCTTTTCCAAGCAGGAATTTCTCTTTGAGGTCTTTGATGATACGCTCTGATCCTGAGAGACGATATAATCCTTCCTCACTCATCCCTCGTTTCTCAATCTCAGTTATACATTGAACCTGAAATACAATCACAATTTACGACAATGGTCCATTATCATTCACATTTACATATAAAGCAGTCTTTAGGATTCATGAGACAAAGTAAACTTTTCCAGTCAGAATCAATCTCTGATATCAAAGAAGTGGCGGTAACTCACCACAATGGCAGGAACCATGGGAGATGATGTTGGTGCTACTTCACTGAGTGGGATATTAGTCGGCATCAGTCTACCCTTCTTGGGTGTCATAGTTACAGGTACACATGGAAGTGGAGCTGATTCCCGACAGTCAGGGTGACAGACCATCCGACAATCTACACATAAATACAACAAACTAGTGGTTAGTTGGTTTTACTTCCAAGTTTTGAATAACACCGAGGTTTAAGCTTCTTATGCTTGATCCCATAATTATGACTTTCTGCATTATTTAGAAGTTCCCTTTACCCGGGAAAAGAGGGCCAACAAAAATGCAATTCTAATCCTGAACTTATCATGATCATTCAAATGCTATTGAATAGTAGATTTAAAAGTCCCAATGAGACAAAACAAAAACTCAATTCAACATTTATTTCCATATTGTTGAAAAAGAAAGATAAATAAATAAGTTTAGAACAATTACTTAAATCAAAGATAATCAAGAAATGATTGGGGAAAAAAGACAAAATAATGAAATGGATGGGTGCAAACCAATATGCTTTGATTATCAGAAACCACTAAAACGAGGCTTGTATTGAAAAGCCCACTGGATACAAACAGTCAAATATTACAGCAAAAACAAAAGCAACATTGAAGAAACAACTTATTAACGAGGAATACATTGACTATTCTAATAACAGTAACAACACTTTATTAGTCTGCCCTTCATTGTATTAACTAATTATTTACCTCTCTTCTAACCTTCCATTTTGTCCTTTGTGTTCCCAACTTCTTGTGGTCAAGCTATCCCCTTCCCTTCATAACCCCCCCCCCCCTTTGTCTTCATAATCCCTGCTTACCCCCTGCCTTCTCTGAATGCTTTCTGCTTTTCTCCCTCCACTCTCTCTATTCATGTATTTCCACTTGACTACTCTTGCAACTCTTGTCTGCTTGTATGTGTGTTGTGTGTTGTCATTTAGCCTTCGAGAAAGACTCTGCTAGGGTCGAAACGTCAGGCCACTAACTTATTTTTTGCAACAGTAACAACAATTACATGTTAAAGGTAATAATAAAACCAAAAATAAGTTCACTTACCTTTGCATTTAAGTGCATACTTGCCAAACTTTATGATTTTCTTTCCGCACTGAAACATTAAAAGGAGAAAAAACTGTAATCAACTTTAGAATTATTAAGCTCTCATTTTGATGGTAGTTTATAATGTTGAGGTGATGGATTTTAAGTCTGAATTTGAATAAAGGGTTTGTACAAACAGAAGCATTGTAATCTTGAGCACATTACCGGTTTGCATGTCTCTGGCTTAATAATGGTCTTTGTACAGAAGGAATGCTGCCTCTGTTTGATGACCTTCACAGGTTTCTCAAGATGCTGGGTCACTGTCCTGTTGTTTAATGCTCCCTTGAGATGTTGGTTCTCAGGAAGACCCCAGAAAGAATCATCAGAATCATTGTGACCTACACATTTTAATGGAAATTAATTTTTGATAATTCACACAAAAGAGTTGTAACAAAGTGTGATTAGCTAAATTGCGCTACATTAGTAACATTTCCCAAGCTTCTATCATGGGCAAAAGTCAGCATAGGTTTTCAGGGATAAGTATAAAATTTCCAGTGGAAATTAAGACAGAAACCACTTGTACTTATTTTGAAAGAGTGAACATTTGAATCTGATTGAAATATCTAATTATGTACCTCCACTCTTGAGGAGTTCTCTGGATGGTCTCCCACGGTTCCTGGGTCCTGGAGGACGAGTGAAGCTCTTATCCAGCCTTGGGATTGTCTCTACCTGTGTAGAAGTCACAATTGGACCACTTGATGGAACGGTGACAGTGGTTGTTACAATAGATGTGTCCTGAAATAAAGGACAATTTATCATGATTTAGAAATTTCAGAATTCCACAGGGGAAAAAATATTTACTTGATCCATCTTTTAAAGTTTTCAAAGTTTAATTTAATGGAAAAGAACAGACAAAAACTAATATAACCTTTGAACAAAGCCGTAGTGGGTCTTTTCCAACTAAAACAAAAAGGACAACTTTGGTAGTGGAAGAAAAGACCAAACTAGGAGTTCAGAGTTCATAGAGGGATTCCATATTGTACAGAACGTTTTTGTGAGCACAATTTTACAAAACTGGGGACAAAAAACTTCATGTCCTTCTCTTCCATTCTTGACTTTTCTGTTGATGGTAATATTTGTAATGAGCTTACACTACCTGTTTGTGAAGAGGGCTTGTCATGTACTGTGCTGTTTTCATTTTCTTAGGAGGTGTATCATCTTCTAGTGGGGGTGCACTTGGTCTCTGTTTAACAATAAACCACAACATCAGCTTTAATAACGTGGGAATGTAACATTAAGAGCAAGGACAAGAAATGATTTCAAAAGCATCACATCCTTTTAACATTTCTATTGATGGCTTATAATTGATTAATGGTAAAAATTCAATATTTCCAACTCCCATTTCATTATGAGCAAGGAAATAAAAGACAATAAGTCACATATAAATTAATTAAAATTCACACATGATATATTTTGTTTGAATCAGTCAAATCAATAGCAGCAACAATAGCATGGTTTATAAAAATAACAAAACGTTCCTGTGATCATTTACAAAGATAAGTTGGGTGAGGTTTATCCAAGGCAAGCATCTTTACTATCTTGATAAATACAAACAATACACTTGTAGAATTTACCTTCTTGGAAGGAAATCGACTCCAAGTCTTCCCACCTCGTAGGTATGATACATCTAAATCTTCTTCTGTGTGGTCATAGCTTACATCAGATGGTGATAGAAGATCAGCAGAGTGTTCATGTACAGCAGACAGTCTATTCCTTCCTGGGGTACCTCCATTCTGTTGCTCTGTCCCATTCAGAAACGCTAGACTTTCACGCTCTTTCTCTGACAGCTGGTTCATCTTGTTATCAGCAAGTAGCTCTCGGATCAGCATGATTTGTTGATCCTGTTTATTCAATACAATGCAAGATTCTTTACTATCTTTACTATATTGATAAATACAAACAATACACTTGTAGAATTTACAAATTACAATGTAACAAATTGGGCCTACAATTGTTGTGTGACTCTTTTGTATGGTGGTTGGAATGCGCGAACGTAACGTTAGGAAATACATTGCTTTTCAAAACAGTCCAACCAAAGGAAAGATGTAAGCAGAAACTAAATTAATCTTACCAACTGGTCCGTTTTTGCCTCGGCTTTTGTTCGTCTTTTCATTTCCACATCAATCTGATTCCTGTTGATAGAGATTTGTAAATTTTTATTATAAAGAAATGTGATTCAAGGGATTAATGTCAAAACCGACTAGAGGAAGGATTATAATAGAGTAGTGGTCTACTGAACTCAGAAACTCTATTTCCCCATGCCCTGATTAGGTCAGGACTAAAATAGTTTTCAGTCAGATTCTGGAATTGCTACAAACCTGGCAAGTTTGAGTTTGACATCCAGTCCATCTTTCTCTGCTGTAACCTTGGTAATAAATTCCTGCATGTGAAGTCTCTTTTGCATTGCATCAAGCCATTGACATCTACAGGAATCTTGATTCCTTACAAACTTGAGGAATTCTGCCCAGAAGAAAGTGGAAAACAACACAGAAATACTTAGCTCTGATCACAAAATGACAAATCTTCAATTCTGGTGATAACATGGGAAACAAAAGCTGTGTTCTTCTATGCAGATTTGAATGTACTTAAAATCAATGATCATTGTGGTCAATTGATCTGTAGAAGTTATTTATGGAAATCTAAATGAATGCCAAAAATATGATGAAACAAACAGCAAAAACCTCAGGGGGAAATGGGCTAGAGAATACATGTGTTTAACATTAATATACCTGGTTCACATCCTCTGCTCAGTACTGACTGGTAGTGGCAGATCTCGTCAAAGTCAGCAACAATCGACATTTTGATTCAGCCTTGTAATTGCTGCTTTTTCCTTTCAATAAGTTACTCACATATGTTTCCTGCAAAAGAGGGAAAGTAACCCAAGAGTAACACACACAAATTGGAATCTGGTGGTAATATGGTAGAAGGAAACCGGTGCATTAAATTTAAATAGACCCCCTTTTATGGTATGCGCCATGTTGAATCTGCCCCATTGCTAGTTGCGATAATCGTAACCCACCATCCTCGGCGACTGTCGGGAGGATGGTGGGTTACGATTATCGCAACGACCCCATTGCATGCTGTTATCTGGTGGTGCCTTGATTTTTTCGATCTCTGCAACTAACTGATAATTACGCTTGACAGTGACACACGGCTAGAAAAACGCAGTTGAAGTTACGAATCAAATTAATGCCTGTTCGAAGTGGTTCAAAATAAACAACGCACCATGGCATAGGGGCAGATTCAACAATAAACATGACATGCATTTTAAAGTTTATTTAACCTGCGCTACAGTCACGGTGCTCATGGTGCTAGCTACCTGAACTGAAGAAACTGAATCATGATTGTCATTAACAAATAACAGTTAACACAAACTAACTAACAAACAATAAACATAACAAAACACTTAAAACTTAATTAATAAATTTACTTTAGCTTGGTTTATTATTATTATTAATTGTTGGTTTATTTCGGTAATAAAAGCTTCACAGCCTTAAGGGGGCTGAATTGAGTTTTATTTTTACAAATTTACAATATTAAGAATAAAGAAGAGTAAGATTTAGTATAATTTAAATTTATAGTATAAATGAATAGAATGATAAGAAAGGACGTTTAACAAAAATAGACAAAAGTAAGAGATTTTAAATACTATGTATGGTATTTTGTAAACTGAAAACATGGAATGGATGATAAAAAATACAGAAAAAAGCTACATACAACTAACATCATGTTGTTTATTAAATGTTAGGCATGTTAAATTAAAATTGTTTTGATTGTTAATGTTTAGGTCTACGTGCGTCTAAGAACACTAGGGCTAGCTAGTCATTAGCTACTCTTAGAAGTTGAACCATTAGAGAAAGCTAGAACTATGACTATGAGACTCTATGACTATGACTAGTATATATAGTAATAGTATATGACTTTCTTATGAGGTTCGTTCCGCTATCGTCTCCATCCACGATGATGGTAGTAGAGAGTCCGGCACTTTTTGCATTTTTTCACAAAAACCTAACAAGTTTGGTACCATTGGAAAGAGGATTGCAAGAGAAATCCAACAGTGTTTATTTCACTTCAATAGCTTACAGTATTGGGGAGTTATGCTCATTTAAAGGTGGCAGAAGGACATTTTGAGTCTGTCAATTTCTTACTGATAAAACTAAAAAAGGGCGTGGAAACTGTCTTTCTTTGATGAAATGTGATGATTATAAAAAAAATTTGATTCCAAATTATGATTTATAAAGTTTCAGTTAATTTTCATAGAAAATATTAAATGCAATACACTAGTATAATAATTAATATTATAAAAATAATGCTACCATAAAATTGTTAAAATACTGAAAGAAAATCACTATACTACCAACACAGCCCAATTGGGCTTGATACAACACGTGATTTGGAAACCGTGTACTTACTACCATCAACCCGATTTTGATGGTATTTCTGGAAGCACCTTTCTCTATAAATTTGCTTTGCGATCGTTCGCGATAGTTCATAATATAAAAAAAAAGTACACAGACACTCAGCTTAGAGTCTAACCTTTCAAATAATTAACTGTCAAAGAACTGTAATGACCTATGTATGTCATTTCGAAGCATTTTCATTAGAAAAATCTACATAAAATCTCCGTATTTCAAAGGTTCAAAAAAACTGGCAAAAATAACATTTTTACTCACCTGAATTCTATCAAACTTGGTATCATTGGAAAGCTGATACAATTTTACGCATCTTGGTTTTGTTTTCTCGCGTTATCTCGAAAGAAAGAGCGCCCTCCAGTGCCCAAGAGAATATAATTTTTTTAGCAGTCGACAAAATGGACGTTGTGAAATTTAGACGCGTCAATATCTGGTCCCGAAATACACTAAATTAAACTGAATTTTTCACAAATTTACTGCATCTTTTTCTGAGATATTTTTTTTCTTTGGAATTATTAATATTTCTTCTTCTTGAAAACTGAATCTTCGTTTGATTTGGACAAGGTTAACGTTAACAAATGGTGAGTTATTCACAGCTACTTTTCACACACAAACATATGTTTTTAAAAATTGCCATTTTGCCGGACTCGCTTAAAGATAGCGGAACGAACCTCCTCATAGTCATACTCATAGTTCTAGGAGTAGTCATTAGCTAGGTCACAAGGGCTAGAGTATAGTATGTACATGTGTATGAGCCGGCAGAGTGATGATATGAAAAGGGTTTCATTTCAATGGTAATTTCAAATTGTCAATGACTGAGCTGGGCTAAAATTCTGCAGTACGCCACCACTCTAGCTCCCTCAATATCTGGCCGATTACTCTAAATTTTAGTCTTACCTGTCAAGATGGGTTAACTGAATATACAGCAAAAACAGGAAAATTGAACAATTCTAAAGGCCTTAAAAGGGCGTCAGAAAATCGCAAAAGCTTCGTCAAAAATAAAAACCTTTTGTTTTCGTTTTCATGCTGTGTGTGTGTCCGGGTATTATGTGCAATACTCCAATGAGTCGGTCATCGTTCATGCGCATTGGAAAATTCACCAGGACTTGTTGATTTATAGAATGGGTAAGCCAGCTACAGTGGCCTCTGATGTGATGAACATACCCCATTGAAGGATGATTCAAAAAAGGGAAATAATAGCCCGATATTGCCTTTATAAACATGAACTTACCCATGACTTGTACTAATGAAATAATCCAAAAGAACCTTTCACGTGACTATGTAAAGCAGGTTTTAGTTCATAAACTCCTGAATATTCAGTTTATGCAAACTATTCGACAATAACTGCTGATTTTAATATTCATAGAAAATTAAATATTCATTATGACCTTTTACTAAACAGGTAATGGGAGAAATTTGTAGAACTATCAAACCAATTTTGGTATCAATCCCTCATACTCATACATGTCATAGCCTAGCGGTAAATACTAATACTAATAGGCTATGCTCTTGTGCATATAATTTGTTCTCTCTTGATACAGGTTCAATTCCCGGTAAGTACATTGCATTATTTAATTGCTTGCAAATGTTCAATTCCTTCCACAGAGAGTGAGTGAATGATGGGGAGAGGTAGTGGGGGAGGAGGAAAGAAGACTGGGGAGAGGGGGAAAGAAGCGTGTTTTTAATGTTTCAAATTTTAGGATTTTACAAAAAATATTTTTCTTTTTTAAATCGGTCCCCTATGAAAACTATTTATTTTACATTTTGGGGTACTAACCCTATCGATAGAATACATCCTCAGGTGTATTATTGGTAAAAAAACTACAAAAAAAACGTCCAGAAGGTGGTGGCGTGCTCCAGAAACTTTTCCACTGAGCTGATGAGAGGTCGAGTTGTCCTCGGGCACTGAAAAAACCCCAATTCCCTTGTCCTTGGGTCTTGTCATATGATGTGTGTGTGTGACTGTGAACATGTTCAGAATCAGAGTGAAACATTTCCGTTTCCTACAATTTTCTTAAAGTAAATAGCAGCACTACACACAAAATATCATAATACTGTACTCAAAGTATACAAACAATAAATAAAAAGAAACATTCATGTCGCATGTACACGTAAAAATACCCACCTTTGTTCATCAGACGATAGAGGACACCGACAACTCACACCAAACGGTTTTGATTTTGGAACGTTAATGCTCTTCTGGTTTATGTGACCAATCAGACGTTGGATTTCTCATGACGCGTTTGACGTAGTCATTACGCACGGTCTTCCGGAGTTTACCGAGAATCAACGAAGGTACCAGTACCACCTAGACCTCGCTTGCATTCTGTTCTTCAATGGCCGCCATGCTGTCCGGAATAGCCAAGTCCTGTTTCTCGGCAGTTCGAGCTGCAAAACCGGCATTTTCTGCCGGTCTTGTAAGCCAAACAGCTAGAATATGTGCACCAGCAACGTATAGCTCAAGTAGGTAGCAATATTTAAGGGAAATATTTGGTATTTTACGTAAAATTATAGTTTGTTGGTACCGGTGTGGCAACCGGCAAAAAGTTTGTGAGAAATTGCACTGTGCACCACCAACCAGCGGCTGTAATGCCGTTGTGAAGCGGTTTTCCGGAACAGCGGTCGGGCGGGACTCGGTCGGGCCGGTGGGTCATCTGCCGCAGCACATGCTCATTTCTGAATTAATATGAACAGGGCTTTTTGTTAATTGTTACTTATTAATATTTTTACATTTCACATACTAGTGGAAGTGTAACATTCAGCACACACTTTTTTTGTTTGTCTGTCTTGCAAGTTTGAAAATTGAAATTTACTTTTTAAAATAATTTTGTTGTTTTCCAAATCCTCGTGTTACCAGTTTAGGTAATACTAACTGAGTGTTAGTTTATAAAATAGGCATGTCTAGTCTTCCGTTTGGTAGGCCTGTTTACTTAACTTAAGACTTTTTAAGTTTAAATATTTGTTTAAATATCAATCATAATGTTGAACTGAAAAGTTCGGACAAATAAAAATAAGCCAAAATCAACCTCTGCTCAATTTGATTCATTTTTAATACATTATGATGAATTTTGAATTATAAATTATTTAAAAATATTAATGTTTTATTTTATATTATTGTTCCTTTTTAGACTGTTTTATTTGCTAAATTTATTTTTGGTGCCTTCCTTATAAATTTGACAAAATTAGTTGTTCATATTATTTATTTGTTTTATTTTTATTATTAAGATAGTTGTTGAACTTGAACACAATGGCAATGACCCAAAATCAAACCATTTTGTTCTAAAAAAAGTGGCTGAACTAATAAAAAAAACAGCATGTCTCGTAAAATTGAGCATGTCTCGTTAAAGTAGTCTAAAGTCTAACCATTCCTTATTTAGCTCTTATTATTTTTATTATTAATTTATCCTTCAAAATTCTTTTTTAATTATACATTCAATTTTTGTATAGGACGCAACTATGTAGCAGAAGCCAAAACAGAGGCCCAGACTGGGGCAATTGGAAAGATTGTTGCTGTCATCGGTGCTGTTGTAGATGTTCAGTTTGATGAGGGTCTTCCACCCATTCTTAATGCCCTGGAGGTTCAAGGTCGTACCTCTAGGCTAGTTCTAGAAGTTGCCCAGCATCTAGGTAAGGAGGGATTCTTTTATACAAAGAGTAAAACACTTTTAAGTGATACTCCTTTGTTCAAAGACACGCCCACTGTATATCAACTCTGGTTGTGTAATACCCAAAGGTAGACAAAGTTGGACTGTATCCATGTATGTATGCTACTTGCCCATGTAGCATAAAAACTTGATCTAGTCCGACATGACCTGAAATAATATAACCTTGTTTATTGTATGAATTAAGGGTCACAAATTTCATTCTTAAAAGAAAAGGGTTGGACTGTGTATTTCTTGTCCAAGCTGTTATTTTGAAAAATTATCATCAAAAATATCTTACTTGCTTAGATGTTCTTAAAATTCTCAGTCCTTAAAACATTAAAAAATATATCTGCCAAAGTTTTAAAGAAATGAGTGATTAACTGTTATCTAGGTGAGAGCACATGCAGAACCATTGCTATGGATGGTACAGAGGGTCTTGTACGTGGTGACAGATGCCTTGACATTGGCTCCCCAATCAGGATTCCTGTTGGACCAGAGACACTAGGTCGTATCATGAATGTCATCGGTGAACCCATCGATGAGAGAGGCCCTATTCCAACAGAAAGGTAAACAAAATGTTCAACAGCTGGGGTGGAAATTGGAGCCTTGTATCTCCTGAAGCTCTTTTAGCAAAACTTTGTTTCCTTCTTTTGATAAATTTTTCTATTAGGAGAGCTGCTATTCACCAAGAAGCTCCTGCGTTTGTAGAGATGAATGTCGCTCAGGAAATTCTTGTGACTGGAATCAAGGTTGTGGACCTCCTTGCACCCTACGCCAAGGGAGGAAAGATTGGTAAGTGTAGAATAAATTTATTGCGCACAAGTAAAAACTGCAGTTCTCCAGAACTTAAATACACGAATACTCAACCATGCAAAAGTTTTTAGCATAATGTATTTTGTATGGCATCCATTAAACTCCGATGTTAAATTTATTTATTCAACCCTTGTAATATTTATCCTAAGGTCTGTTTGGAGGAGCTGGTGTGGGTAAGACTGTACTTATCATGGAGTTGATCAACAATGTAGCCAAGGCTCATGGTGGTTATTCAGTGTTTGCTGGCGTTGGTGAACGTACCCGTGAAGGCAACGATCTCTACCATGAAATGATTGAGGGAGGTGTAATCAGTCTAAAGGATGATACATCAAAGGTACTTTTAAAGAACAAGAAATATAAGAATCTGAGAACAGGCTTGTTTAGAAATAGTGGAGCAAGAATATTGCCATCTTATATTTTCTTTGAGTTATGTCAATGTTACATGTCACAAATCGTGTACTTCAAATTTTATGTCTTTATGTCAATGAAAAGTTGTCTGCATATTGCATTATATAAAGTTTTTGTATTCTCCTTTGTATCAAGACATGCTTGTGTTTTCCTTGTGCATTTAGTGTGTAAGAAACAAAGGAAGATAAATCTGGATCGGCTCCACATGTATGCTGCTATTTCATGTAGCACACAAACTAATTCTGATCCTACAGTTGCATGCTAACACTAACATATAATTTCTAGTTTCAAAAGAAGTG
This sequence comes from Leptasterias polaris, assembly GCA_037783415.1. NCBI lineage: Eukaryota > Metazoa > Echinodermata > Asteroidea > Forcipulatida > Asteriidae > Leptasterias > Leptasterias polaris. Next base: position 233,290 of record JAZGTN010000235.1, read on the forward strand.
CAGGTAATATTTGAACTCTGTTAATTAAGTTTTTTGTTTAACTATGTAGGTAGCACTTGTATACGGACAGATGAACGAGCCCCCAGGTGCTAGGGCTCGTGTTGCTTTGACCGGGCTGACTGTTGCAGAGTATTTCCGTGACCAGGAAGGTCAGGATGTGCTGCTCTTCATTGACAACATCTTCAGATTCACCCAAGCTGGTTCAGAGGTAAGTCAAGTGTCATCCAGAATGAGAAGATGAACATTCTTAATACATACAGGTATCTATCATGGTGTGGACATCTTTGTTAGAATTTCTTATGAAAATCCTTACTGCATATTGAAGTATGCAGTAAGGATTTTGACACGTAAGGGACTTAACTATGCCCACTTGCAGCTGTGCTCTGGTCATGTGGATTTCTATTGGATTTTAAAAATGGTTGTATTGGGATTAGTGTATGGTCTTTCTCAACAGCCACCTTTGCAATAAGGCATGCTTGTGCTTTTAGTGCATAAGGGTGTAAGTAGCAAAGGGAAAGTATTTCTGGATCAGCTCCACATGTAGGCTGCCTCTAAGTGCAGCACACAAACTAAATCTGGTCCTACATGTTCCTTAACCATAACCCTGCTCATTGCTAGAAGATACAACGAAGGATTATGTTACAATCAGCAGGATGCCAAGAGATAATATTTCTTCAAATTAACTTGTATTTTCAGTATCTCACTGGTGTGCATTTTTCTGTTGACAGGTGTCTGCTCTGCTAGGTCGTATCCCTTCAGCTGTAGGTTACCAGCCAACTTTGGCCACTGACATGGGTACTATGCAGGAGAGAATCACCACCACAAAGAAGGGTTCCATCACCTCAGTACAGGTAAAAAGAAACCTACCGACTATTCTTGTCAGTAGCATTTTGTATTCTCCTTTGTATCAAGACATGCTTGTGTTTTTCTTGTGCATTTAGTGTGTAAGAAACAAAGGAAGATAAATCTGGATCGGCTCCACATGTATGCTGCTGTTTCATGTAGCACACAAACTAATTCTGATCCTACAACTGTTTAAAACTTTAATGGAACATATTTTATGTATTATTTCTCCACCTTAAATCTGTATTAAAGTTAATACATAATTTCAACTCGTTACTGAAAAAGGTTTCAGACATACTCCATTCCTAATTTTGGCTAACTGTCCTGTGCAGGCCATCTATGTGCCTGCTGATGATTTGACTGATCCCGCTCCTGCTACTACCTTTGCTCATTTGGACGCCACCACTGTGCTGTCACGTGGTATTGCTGAGATGGGAATCTATCCAGCCGTGGATCCTCTTGATTCCTCATCCCGTATCATGGACCCTAACGTTGTGGGAGAGGAGCACTACTCCATTGCAAGAGGTGTACAGAAGATTCTTCAGGTAAGGTTTTTTCAGCTCAAAATTTCAACAGGACTTGAATATTGAGAAGATATCTTAAAATGGTGTCAAGCTCTAGTTACAAATTAGGAATTGGTGATAAGTTTAACTTTGGCCACTGAAACGGTACTATGCAGGAGAGAATCACCACCACAAAGAAGGGTTCCATCACCTCAGTGCAGGTAAAAAGAAACCTACCAACTATTCTTGTCAGTAGCATTTTGTATTCTCCTTTGTATCAAGACATGCTTGTGTTTTCCTTGTGCATTTAGTGTGTAAGAAACAAAGGAAGATAAATCTGGATCGGCTCCACATGTATGCTGCTATTTCATGTAGCACACAAACTAATTCTGATCCTACAACTGTTTAAAACTTTAATGGAACATACTTTTAATCTTCTGTACACCTTTTGCAATGGTGTAGTGCTCCTCTCCCACAACGTTAGGATCCCTGAATATTGAGAAGATATCTTAAAATGGTTTCAAGCTCTAGTTAAAAAATAGGAATTGGTGATAAGTTTAATCTGTCTTAATCATTCTTAATTAAGATTTCAGTCGTCTCATTGTATAGCAATCATAGTTAAAACTCACTCCACCTTAATTTTTTTCTACTTTTCAGGACTACCGGTCTCTCCAGGATATCATCGCTATCTTGGGTATGGATGAGTTGACAGAGGAAGATAAACTCACTGTGTCACGCGCCCGTAAGATCAGTCGTTTCCTCTCACAGCCCTTCCAGGTAGCTGAGGTCTTCACTGGTTCCCCTGGCAAACTGGTACCCCTTGCTGATACCATCAAGGGATTCAAGTCTATCTTGGATGGTAAGAGATGTACATTTTGAGGTCATGTTTTTCTCAAGTTTCTGTGTGTTTTTTTCTTGGTTGGTTGGGTTGAAGGACAGGACGAGTGATAAAATCTTTCAAGACAAAGACATTTTAACTTCTCAAGTCTAATCTGTACATCAATTCCAGACTTAAGACCCTGATGTCAAGAGCCTTTGTATCAAGACATGCTTGTGTTTTCCTTGTGCATTTAGTGTGTAAGAAACAAAGGAAGATAAATCTGGATCGGCTCCACATGTATGCTGCTGTTTCATGTAGCACACAAACTAATTCTGATCCTACATATTATGTTGAACCCTAAATGAAAATTATTCCACTACTATCACCTTAGCAACAATGGCTAAAAAAAATGTGTTTTCTGTTTTTTAAACAGGTGAACAAGACCACCTACCAGATATTGCTTTCAACATGGTAGGTACCATTGAAGAGGTTGCAGAAAAAGCTGTAAAACTATCTGAGGAGCAATAGAGGGCTCACCTCTCATGGGTATCAGCCGATATGTAGAATATCCCTCGGCTTAGAAATTTATTATTACATGCTAAGAATTATAATTATATGAGGTTATAGAGCTTTGAAGTCCAAGACCAGGTTTTGTTAAGAATTGTTTGTGATTTGAAAAAATAAATGTTTTTGGTTTTTTGTGCAACATCAGTTTGAATAAGAATTTGGTAGAGAAGCAAAGAATATTGTTAATTATCTTTCTTTGAAACTATTAAGAATGATATTTCATTAATAACAAGAATAGAGTGGGAGAATGCTCGTCTCATTAGAGATGTCTCTTTGTCTGTATAAAATAATCAGTCAAGGTTTACTTTGTTTCAAGTGAGATCAAGTTTTACTAGAAGCAAAACGAAAAACAAGCTTTGGGCTATAAAAAATGGGAATTAACATATTGCAGATTTTTGTTAATTGGGGCCCTAGCCTGTTGAAAAAAAAATAAGTACTGAACATATATTCTTTTTTATTCAATAAAGGGCAGCGTGGTGTTCATGCAGGCAATTTGGCAAAATTGTTATTCAAGTGTGAAGTCTATTATAAGTTTATACCATTTTGTAGGTGGACCTTGCACTCAATAAAGTTAACCTTCCAAGGGCCAAATTTCATGCCTGTCATGTTTCTTTGAATACAGGGCTTCTACCCAAAGGTTTAATGAATTCTAATTCAACTTGTGGAATCAACATGAAAAAAGGAGTAAAATTTTCTTTGGATCATTACCATTTGCCTTTGAAAATGTTGATTAGTTGCACTAATAAATAAATTTAAATTCACTTCTCTTTGATGTGTTTATGTTTTGCCTCATATTGTTATTGTTTTTCACTTCTTAAAAACATCATCTGTGGGCTTGACTGGTTAGGTTTTTAAATATTGGGAGGGTGTTAATCCAACAAATGGCAAACACAAATATCAGTTTGAATTGTTCAATTTTATATTTTTACAAATTCACAGTACCAATCTTTTTGTACAAGGTTACAAATTTATCAAATTATATTTCAATGTCTTATTGCAATTGAAAAAATACAGTATTTACAGTATACAAATATAAATATTCAAAACAAATTTGGACAAAAAGTGGTGTTGGACTACAATGGCCTGGTATATTCCCAAGGATGACATCGTTTGATCAACCACTATAAAAACCTTATGCACATGACATCATTTGAGTAGATCGCCCGCGCATTTCCATCGTTTTATTATTGGTTTACCTCTAAGATGGCGGCTTGATGACGTCTGTGCATAATGTCTATCAAGGGCTTCTCAGAATAATGCTTGGAGTTTCTGAACTCTTCTGCTTTTACAAATGCACTGCTGAAGAGTCTGCAGGCCGGTGATAATTGCCAAACAGCGACAAGACACCGACGCCTCATATAAGAATTCAATATCTTATTGCAATTAAACAAAGTATACAAATAAATATATATAAAAATTAAAAATTAATTTGGACGGAAAGTGTTTAAATACAATAACATGCCATAAGAGGGCCTGGGAAATCATTCTCAACAGCGAAAAACATTTTTTTTCAAAATGTCGGTGAGAAACAATCTAATACTGGCATTATCCAGGGCTTCTCAGAATAATGCTTGGAGATTCTGAACTCTTCTGCCTTTACAAATGCACTGTTGAAGGAGTCTTTTGGCCGGTTTATGGTTGCGCGATGATAATTGCCGAACCGGGCACTGAAGGACTCCGGTGTCTTCAGTGACAAGACACATGCCTCAGCGATAACTATAAACTGTGTTTTATGATTATGTGTAAAGTTTTCAACCACAAGATCATCACATGACCGACCATAAACTAGCATTGAGGTGGAAAACATCAGAAAAGAAACCCACAACAAGGTATGACAATATGTATTGTGGTGTACTTGATACATCATGTACATTTGATTTTTAAACCAAAAAGGTGGTTTGATTTCCAGGTTTATTTAGACAGCCCTGATGATGTAGCTTTTTATGACTGTAGCTCTTTATGCTGTAGGCATTACTATCACTTGTCCAGATGTTGAAGGACGACTATCTTGCTTCCATCTTAAAATGTAATAAAGAAAAGCGATAATCAATTAGTTACACTAAACACTTACTATTTCAATTATTTTTCAAGCCAAAATCTGTTGGGCCTGAACAGAATTTCTATGTTTAAGTCAAATTCAAAGTCGGCACTAAGAATAGGATTAGTAAAGAAAAGAATAATTTTGCACTTACTTTGGCGGAGGTGATGGAAGAGGTACGACACCTTCAATATAGGAATCTTCACCATCAATATCATCACCATCGTTGTCAACAATTTGTGATGCTAAGTTGGCAAGAAAAAGGAGTATATTCTTTTTAAGTAAATAATAATTGTGTTATGATGAAGTGCTTTCAATTATCTGTTGGGCAACCCATGTACATGTGATTCCATTTAATGATTTTGCTTTGTTTTTGCATCTTGTTGATGTATCAAGAAAACAAGCATGAATTTATGAATTGAAAGATTTTTGGATGAAGTTAAGATTGAATAAAATTCTTACCTGCAGCTGAGAAGAGCTCAACTCCTCTGCCTGATGGAGGGGATACAGTAAATGGTGAGATGAGGTCAAGTCTGGGGTCTCTGACTTTTGACATCTGACCTATTCCAGGCTGAAAAAACCCATAGATGTACAAAGGCAATTATCAGCAAACTCCATAGCACTTTTGGGGATGAAATGTATGCATTACAAAACCCTTTAAACACATGTATAAACAATGCAAGTATATTTACAAGAATTTTTCCTTTGCTTACCAGAGGCGGATGTTTCCTGGGTGTATTGGTAGGCTGGCTGCTTGGCATTACCCCAAGGGGTGCATCGGCCTAAAAAAAGGAACGCAATGAAGATGAGCCATGGTGACATACAAACTAACACAGATGCTAACAAAGACAAACTAATTTTTTTAAATTCACCTCTTTGTCAAATCCATGGTGTTTGTCGCCACCATTCATTGAAGACAAGAAGACATGAACTATCCCAGTCCCCCAAAACATAAAATCACCTGTGAATATGAAAGGTGGAAGTTTAATGGCACCCCATCCACTCTAGGTATATATAAATGTTTTATTGCAAACAGAGAAGTCCAAGGCCAAAAAAGTCCACACCTTATACTTGTGATACTTACAGCATATGACACGGAAGCATGGTGGAGTGTTGCTGCTTGTTTCTGCAATGTTTGTCTCACAAAGCTCTCATCCTTCAGGGCATATAAACTGAGTAGTTTATAAAAAATACACAGCAAATGTACAAGAGTGAATAGAAGCCAACCAAAGTAATGTTTGATACTTTAGTTTTTAGTAATTTTCCACTTCTCAAGGTTTTTTTCCTTTACTTTATAGAATAATATTTCTTTTTTATTTAAAGAGCAACATATTACATTATAAAGTGATGGTGAGGTTTAGACTGCAAACAAACCTTTTTTGCAGAATGACAAATTTCTTCTCCCACATTTTAGTTGTTCTGGCAAGCTCTTTCTTCAACCTGTAAATATTGTATAATATAAGATGCACTTTTTATTTAACAGGGGATAATTTGTACCTGCAATGAAATTAAGAATTTCAACAGTGATCTTGTTAAAAAAGAATTGCCAATGAAAAATGCACAAAGACTATACAAAGACTATGATCATAGCAAAACAACTTTTTGTTCAAAAGCGAAAAGATTGAAATTGACAGAATAAGTCTCCCACTGTAAAAACAGAAACACAATTAAAACAAAAAAAGTCTCACCGTTCTACCTCTAGCTTCATGAAGATTTCAATCTTCTTCAATTTTGAGAGATCTGTGTCACTTTTAGAAGCAACTAAGGCACTCGCTCGTTCCTGTGTTTAAATGGCAGAAATATAAATCATGAATTTTTATCTATCATGTCAATGGTTTTGAGTAATTAAGGCTTGATTGAAGTATGACCATGGTACTTGAGAATCTGAGTCTCCACAACACAAATGCTCAATTTGGATGCATTGCTTTGGTTAGAAAATGTTTTAAACTTATGTATCCTTTATCAACTTTGTAAACTATAAAGTATAAGGGTTAAAGGTAAAATTTTCTCAACATAGAAAGCTGATAGCAAGTCTCCATTGTGAGATGTTTTAAGGACACCATACCTTCTTTTGGAGAGCTAGTGCTGTCTTGCGTTGTTCTTCTAACAGTCTCAATCTCTCTTCTTCTTGTTGCTGTTGTTCCTTAGCGTGTTTACGAGCAATTCCAACCATCTGTGAAACAAATATTTCAAAAATATCAACCAACATCACTAATTGGTTATTTATCACTTTTTGGTTCAGTTAAAAATTATTCACACATTTGCTTTTGTGTTTTGCACATGATTCAATGAATGGTATACTCTATGCACTATGACATAATAGCAATTATGAAGTCAAAAGGGCTGCAAGTTCTTCAAACACAGTCTTGGAAAATATTCATTACAAGGAATGATTAAAATAAAAAATAAATAAAAATACACACAACAATTTGAAATAGAACTGAGGCTCTTCCAGTGCACACGAGTCCAGTACTAAGCTTCTCACAACTTCAACAAGATGACAAAGCCAAAATAATCCATGTTGCTAAACATAATAATAATAATAATAATAATAATTAAAACTTGTAAAGCGCCATCTATCTAAGACTAAACTTATTCCGAGGCGCATAAAAACCAAACAAAAACAAAAAACAGAAAGAGTAACCAAAAAGATTACAAATTACGTAATGGAGGGGAAATGTGTAAAAATGCATCTCAAATAAAAAAGACTCAGTAAAAATAACATAAGTTGAACAAATAATGTGATAAACAATTAATGAATTCATTACAATTCAGAAGTGCATGGTGTGGAATTAGGGTATGGTATGGAATTTGTCAGATATATGATGTAATGTTCTGTGCTTTCCAGTCATCAATTCAACTTCATTCAACTTCACATGTTGCTTTTTACAATAATATGCTGTTTGGGGAAAATAGCAGCTAGCCAACATATTTTATAAAGCGATGTTGTACAAAAAAACATAAATGAAAAGATGGTTTGCCAACAAAATGTGACAGGGTGTGTTGTCAGTGCTCTGGCAACTACTGAATATGCATGAGAATCATGAATATTGATGTAAACTTATACATGCAGTCTTTTCAACATAAATACATGACTATTGCAGACAATAAACAAGGACAATGAAAAAACTTTTCCAACTGAAACAAACTTTTTTATGCTCCTGCTCCTTGGTTGAAGTAATCTGAAAATTACAAGATTTCATGAAAAGTGAGAAGGAAACGTTCTCATAAATTTGATTGTCAACAGTTGATGGCAACCATACAATCAGACAGATAATAAAGCATTCCTGTAACATTCAATGATTATAGTAACAAGTTATCAAGATATGAAGTCAAGAAAAATAAGGCTCAATCTGCCAAATTAAACAAATGCAACATGATTGAGCATATGAATCCAATCAAACATACACCCACTAAAAACCATTAAAGGTAGTTTAATAAAATGAACAACTAATTTCTTTACCTCATCCCTTGCTTTTGACATCTTTTCTTGCATCTCCCTCTCCATCTGAAGTCGTTGTTTATCAGCCTAAAACAGATTATAAAAAAATTCCAACTAAATCCAAAACAAGATTTTTTAATCAAATTACCCCAGGTTTCTTCAACAACAGTTTATTATTATTATTATTTTTGTTGGTTTATTTCGGAAATAAAAGCTTCACAGCCTTAAGGAGGATGAATTGAGTTTCATTTTTACAATAATAAGAAGAGTAAAGATCATTTAAAAATAGACAAAAGTCAGAGATTAAAAAAATTGTCAACCAAAATACATGGATAATAAATATATATATATATAACTAGATAAAATAAACACATTAAAGGAAGTTGGATAAACACTTTAAAAGAAAAAATTGTTATTTGTGTTCCATAGCCTACAGAGATAAGGTACAGGACTGTTTTTATACCGGTTAGTTTTGCAGCGAGGAATGGAGAGGTGATTACTGTTTCTTAATTTATGACTATGAGTTTGTGTTCTTTGCTCAGGAAGCCAGCTACTAAAAAACAATAGTTGTTTTCAGGCATCCAAGACTGTACTACACAGTAAATTGAAGACAGAGGGACGGTAACTCATTTACAATAACTGGACAGGGACAAAACAGGTACTTACATTCCTTCTGAGTGAAGCCATTTCTTGATGGGCAGATGATTTTGCTTCTTCCAACTCATGCAGAAGCTGCAACCAAGACCATAACAACACAATTACAGGTGAAATTTGTGAATTCTTCACTCGATAGCACACAAAAAATGCACTTAGTAATCACAATAATTGGGATGAAAATTTTACCTGCTTGACTTGTATTCTCTCCTTTTCAAGTTCCTTGGTAGTTTTGCTCACTTCTTTGTCTGTTTACCAAAAAATTACCATTAAAGTTGCATCATATGAAACTGATTTACAAATTTAAGAAGTGACCTACACCAGTATCAAGACATTTGACTACTCAAGATATTATTGTGTCATCTATCAATACTTTAAAGATGAAGTTTGTTTGAGAAGTGGGAGGAAAACCCACACAACAAGCGGGTATGGACTGAAACCCACATTTGTGTTTTCTTTGAAGGAGATTTAACTCCTTTATATTAGATATATTTATTCTTAGTATTAAATAATTTTTGCTTTATTGTTTTTCCCCCCTGTTTTGGGGCTATTTTGCTTTGTTAGTTTTTGTAAAGAGCTTAATAAAGGCCCTTAATAAGTACGTTTTATTATTATTATTAAACCCAATCCACATAGTACCCCAAGCAGGATTCGACTTGGGGTCCTGGAGGTGGACGACGAGGAAAAAAAACACTAATCAAACCCAACCACCCTACAGGAACTTATTAGGCATAGTCAACGTAGAGCAGTCGTCTTAAAACAATTGATCTCAGAATCTCAGATGTGTAATCTTTGCAAAATTTGGGGTGTACATTGAATGCATTTGAACACTGGCTTACTTGATGGAATTGAAGAGACTTGTAGCGTTTGTAACAAAACACTGTAAGGAAAAACTTACTCAATTCTTCTATTTGATCATCTTTGCTATCCATTGCTTCCTCCATGGAGTCTATTCTCTGCTGTAATGTCCCCATCTCATCTCGGAGATGTTCAACTTCATACACAGCACTGGGTGTAGATGCCTCACTCCTTGGCTCCTAAGCATTATAATCAATGTTTACATCTATTAATCTATTATTGCATCTATTAATCTAATATTAAGGAATAGCGATAGTTTTCATAATGAATCGTTCATTGAAACTATTGATGAGTTTACAACTTTAAAGAAAACAATTTCAAAAATTAATTTATTCAGGTCTTGATAAACTTTCCTCTGAAGAGCAATCTTAACTATAAATGGCAGTCAATTCACATGGCAAGTTTCTGAGCCAAGTCAACTTTACCTGCGCTATTTGTGCAACCTGCATACGTAGCATATCAATGATACCTTCTTGCTGTGCAACCTGCTGTTGTAGCTTCTGGTAGTCCTCCCCAATCTGGTCATTTTTATTTGATAGACGCTTCTGTTGAACTTGCATTTTTAGTCCTGCATGAGTCTAAAAAAGAAGGATAAATTGGAGAAACTGAGTATTGAGATGAATTTTCACTTGGTGGAAACTTGACACAAGAGTGAAATAATACAACTGAACTCAAACATTTGTAAGGTTTTTCTTTTTTGGTTGCTAATGTTACAAGGGTGTACAGTACAATCACTACCTTCCAATCATTGTTGAGCTTGACAATAGCATCAGCCATTTGTTGACGAAAGCTTCGACGAACTACTTCCACTCTCTGCAATGAAGAGAAACCAACAAAAATGAGTACAAACATGCGGCTTGTGAATTCTTGTGAACCAGATTTTCAAAGTAAATGACTGGACTGTACCTCAGTATGCATCTTTTGTAGCTCTTCAACTCTTTCGTTGATTCTAACATACATGTCTAGAGTCTTCTCCTGCAATTTGTTCTCATAGTCTCCTTGCATCACTTGTTTTGTTACTGCTAACTCTCTTTTCAATCTTTGAGATTCCTGAAATGAGAAAGAAATCAAGTTGTTGTCTTCTTGTAAAAATTAGAATATTTGGAAAACACTGTTAAAGTTATAAATAACGCTAATGACCGAAAGTTTAGAAAAAAAATAATATTCTGGTAAGAGAAAACCTTATTTAATTTATTTCTTACCAGGGATTTTTAAATCAATTTAGCAGATTTTTAAAATAATAATTTAACTTCAAATAGTCTCATAAGAAACCTTAAGCTGATATCAACCCATTAACTTGCTAGAAAAGTTGCAAATTTGTTTCCAATTGGAGTGACTGGATAACTTTCCCATGTGAGACATTTTCTCTCCCATGCTTACCTTGAGTAGACTTTGAATATCTTGGGTCATTTCTTTAAGGTTAACAATGTCTGATATTTCTGTCTGAGTAGCTCTATCTTGACTGAAGAACCCAACCTTCTGCTGATCTGCAATGGACGGCCTAAAAAGTAATTAACATAATATTGAGTACTGGAACTTAAAACTTCAAGTTAAAGGAACAAATAAAATTATGATTGATAAGTTATGGAAAATAATCTGCCATTCAATAAATAAAACAAATGCTTTTTGAAAATAAGTTTATATAAGAGGTGTGGCTCTGCATGGTCTGACGCTAGCCCTGGTAGGACGTCAGTCAGTGCCACTGCACTGACGTCCTGGGTATAAAGATCCTGTACAATGCGAACAAAATTTTGAGTACAATTTGTTCATATTTTTTACCTAATTTGAGAAGCTGAAACTCCATTCATTTATTCTTGGTGCCCTTAACTACACTTTTGATGAGTTCAAAAACGAACAAATACATCCATGAATGACATTATTTCCGAAAATAAGTTCGAGTTGTGCACTGGCGCTGTGACTCAGTCGTGTTGCCGCCCGGAAGTAAAAACGTTGAGTGTTACGGGTTAGACAGCGTCCTCTTTTGTGGACTTGGTTCCATGTCAGTTGAGGTTGTCACATCGCCAGTGCACAACTCGGACTTATTTTCAGAAATAATGTCATCCAAGGATAAAATTTTCAATTCTGAATAGAGCAGGCGTAAAGTTCAGGACACAAGGAATATGTGAATCAAGTTTCAGCTTCCTCAAATACATGTAGGTAAAAATATATATTTTTTTATTTATAAATTTTTTCGCAATGGCAGAGCCCCTTTATACCCTTGACTCCGTCGCGTTGTATGCAACGGAGGAGTCCAACCTGGGCTAGGTCTGACGCATACATTTTTTCAGCCAATTCTGTTAATATGTACAGTAGTCAGTAGGCCTAGTAGTACTACTGTAGTACTATACTACTATGTAGTCAGTAGGACAGGAGGGTTGACATGAAGTGGTGATCTGAATTTAAATCTGAATGCACCCATCTATCAGGACACATCACACCAACTATAGAATAAGATAGAGTCAAACCGAGTGGTTTTGCAGTGACACACAGTGTGATTGTGAGTGTGGCAAGAGTGGTTCTGAAAAGAAACAACGGTTTTTACTCATTAATGTATCAAACAGTCAGTAATGGTCAGTAATGCTCTGTCCATATGAATGAGACTGAGCATACACACTGTTCGTTCGAAACATTGAGTATTCCCACCAGTTCAAGTTTTAATCATATATTTGTTCTTAAAAATAGACTTGGATTAGAAGAGTCATCACACACTCTCAGACTCACAAAGAGATTATGCACATATTAATTGTAATCCTGGCCCTGGGGGACCCGGGACTAGCGGGGACTTGGCAGGGGATGTAAAGACCCCGCTATTGTCCCGGTAGGGTGGGGAAACATTGAAAATTGGACAACCTCGGCAAAGACCCCGCTATTGTCCCGGCTATGGGCTAGCGGGGCACGGTTTTTGCACATCCCCGTCTGTCTATGTCCCGGCTACCTCTGCCAAAGTCCCGGGTCCCCCAGGGCCGGGACTACAATTGATACATGCATTACCTTAACAGGCTTTCAAATGTAAACAAATGTCACAATTTTTTCTTTTCTTTTCTTCACTTCAGGGAAGTTCAGTACAGTAGTGTCAATCAATACCGAGTGAGGGCGCTGTTCACCGCGCAGCCACTTTTTGTTAATGGGAAACTGTGACCTCAACGTGTACAACGCTATAGAGAGATCGGTGGTGCGGAGGGATATAGATTTAACCCATGTTAATCGTTTCATTCATAAAAATAAACGGAACTACTTTCAAGATGGAGTTTTTCTCTCGCGATTGATATGCAATTTGACGTCCGTTTTGTTGGGAGTATTTGTGAAAAACTTTCTGTAAAATCACAAGAAATCTTGTTTTCTGCGCACAAATTCATTGTGAACTGTAAGTAGTTATCCTCTTAGCTTAGGGCCCCATAATGAACCAAAAATGACAGTTAGTTGAGTATTTAATTATGTAATTACTTTTTGAATTAAAACTATTGGTTGTCGCGCTTTTTCGCACTTGATTGTCAAACACGTTGATACGGCCCTTGGGAAATGGTCAATTACGCAAGGGGAATTGGCTGTTGTGCGCAACCGCGAAAACGTTGCGCTGGTACAAGGTCACAAAAAATTGTAATGTAAACAAGGTCAAATATTTTTAACTTTGACCTTCCATAAGTCCGGTTTTCATGAACCGATCCCCACAAGTAAAGTATCAAAATGAATGTCTCAAAGAGCTCTATCCAACTAGACTACTTACAACTCAATCAGATCAAATCTTAAACTTTTGTGATTTCCACTAAGTTCAGTTAGGCTATAGTCCTATATCCTCCCCTGTCCGGTTTTCGATGTAGTATGCCTTTTTCTTTGAATTGAAAAAAAATAACAATATTCCATAATCAACTGATGCCCTAATTACCTTCCTTTGTTTATAAGAAATATGCAAACATATATTAAAACGTGATGGACATTGAAACTTTCACACCACGCACCGATCTTCGATGACTTCAATAGCGTCCCATTTGTTTTGAGTTTGACCCGTTTTCGATGCAAACAAGAAAGTATGGTGTCCGGGTGAAGCCATACATGGAAGAAACATCTGCAGTGACTACAAGTGTTCTGTGAGACTTAGTGTATGACTCTATAGCCAGCAGTTGTCTTCATTTTATTCAACATATTTTTTATCTAGTTCTAAAAATAACCATGGTATTTTTCACAAACTTAAAAAAAAATATAAAAAAATAAAAAATGTAAATAATTTTTGGCTTTGAAATCTTATTTTTATTTAGTTTTGTGTCTTTTTATGTTTCTTAACATTTAAAATAAAGCATATAAATAAACAGTGATAATCGAATCACAAAGCTGATGTTTAAATTTTAATATTAATAACAAAAATGATAGAGTGTTACAAAAAAAAAATTCTCCAGACTATTAGAAAATGATATAAGGCACGTGGCTTCTTTAAGCCTCTGTATTTTTTTCCCCAGAATGCTCAGCAGAATGTTCAGTCACATGATTTGATCATCGTGAATTGTGAATTGAAAAAGTGTTTGATGAAACTTTTTCGGTGGGAATTTTTTTTTGTATGGCCCCAACAGTATCCTCCCCTGTCCGGTTTTCGATGTAGTATGCCTTTTTCTTTGAATTGAAAAAAAATAAAAGTATTCCATAATCAACTGATGCCCTAATTACCTTCCTTTGTTTATAAGAAATATGCAAACATATATTAAAACGTGATGGACATTGAAACTTTCACACCACGCACCGATCTTCGATGACTTCAATAGCGTCCCATTTGTTTTGAGTTTTACCTGTTTTCGATGCAAACAAGAAAGTATGGTGTCCGGGTGAAGCCATACGTGGAAGAAACATCTGCAGTGACTACAAGTGTTCTGTGAGACTTAGTGTATGACTCTATAGCCAGCAGTTGTCTTCATTTTATTCAACATATTTTTTATCTAGTTCTAAAAATAACCATGGTATTTTTCAAAAACTTAAAAAAAAATTATATTAAAAAAAAATGTAAATAATTTTTGGCTTTGAAATCTTATTTTTATTTAGTTTTGTGTCTTTTTATGTTTCTTAACATTTAAAATAAAGCATATAAATAAACAGTGATAATCGAATCACAAAGCTGATGTTTAAATTTTAATATTAATAACAAAAATGATAGAGTGTTACAAATTCCAGACTATTAGAAAATGATATAAGGCACGTGGCTTCTTTAAGCCTCTGTATTTTTTTCCCCAGAATGCTCAGCAGAATGTTCAGTCACATGATTTGATCATTGTGAATTGTGAATTGAAAAAGTGTTTGATGAAACTTTTTCGGTGGGGAATTTTTTTTTTATGGCCCTGACAGTATGACATATTTTTGTACCTTGCAGAAATGCCTAAATACCACAACTTTTTGCATTTACAAGTGCAACTAACCAGTGGAGCCTTACATGTTTCTAAGTTTTGGTCAAATGAGAGGAGACTCTTTGCTTGGCAAGTCAAACCACAAAAATTGTATCTAGGGACTGTTTACATCGCGCACAGAGAGGTAAAAGATTTGCCTCGATTTCAGGGACGCCCTGAATACAGGGCGTCCTACGATATGACATATTTTTGTACCTTGCAGAAATGCCTAAATACCACAACTTTTTGCATTTACAAGTGCAACTAACCAGTGGAGCCTTACATGTTTCTAAGTTTTGGTCAAATGAGAGGAGACTCTTTGCTTGGCAAGTCAAACCACAAAAATTGTATCTAGGGACTGTTTACATCGCGCACAGAGAGGTAAAAGATTTGCCTCGATTTCAGGGACGCCCTGAATACAGGGCGCCCTACGAAGTACGATACTTTTATTTTCAAATCATTCAAAGTTCAAACCAACAATTGTTTTGTTAGTTTTATCTTTTGATCACCATGATTCATTTCATGACTTCATGATCATGATCATTCGCACAATCATGGACAAATTCAACCAATGAATGAAAGTGAAACAACTTTTGGCATTGCCAGTGGCCCAGTGCCATTGCATTTGCATCGGTTTACATCCATTCCATGATCCATGTGTCTGGAAACAAACTGGACAAAAAAGACGAATGTTTTTTTAGTACTAAAGTATTACATTCCTAGGCCTACTGCTGAGATATTTCAGAATAAATACCGAATATCATCGTCATCATCTCCTGAAGAATCATCTCCACTAGACTGTTTCGCCAGCATCGCATCTTCAAGAGCTAGTTTGGCTAGTTCTTGGGACGTCATTGCCGCAACTGAAAGTCGTTTTTCACCCTTTTCTTCCGCCATCTTATCGTTGCCAGGGTGGACCGGGTGGACCGTTTACAGTAAACTTGTTTAAGTCCAATGAATTTTCAATTTGACACTTAACACTGGTCGATGGAAATTGAGGGTCGTTGGTTTTGTTGGTGGACTTGTTTAAGTTTAGGTATAGAATTGCGCATCAAGCGACCATCATCACGCGCGCACAGCGATGACATCATCGAGAGGAACGAATTATAAAAAGAAGGGAGCTAGCTCTCGGAGAGCATTATTTTATATAATATACACACACATTGCTGCACTCATCTTTGGAACGGAAAATCTACTGACTGAGTTCCACATCAAACGTAGAATAGAAGCAGTTTTCTTTGCATTTTGTCGTTGCAGTAGTTCTGGCAAGGGATAAGATAACACACAGTTGTACAGGTAAATCTCTTTTTGTTTATTGTCAAATAATGTTTGATCATGTTTTTGATGGATTGTATTCTGTCGAATGGCTGTGTGATGTGATGTGATGTGGGGAGTGATGATGGTGAGATAGACGTGACGTCACATGGTTGGTTGTTAATCTTGTTGTTGGATGGTTGACGAAATAATAACCTTAAAAGTTTAAAATTCAGATGCTATTGCTAATGCTAGGTTCGATGTGAGGCTAATTTGAACCTAGCCCCATTTATAGTGCCAATACTCTGGACTTCCTCCGATCCTTGTCCAGAGTATTGGCACTATAAATGGGGCTAATTTGAACCAAACTTTTTGTTATACTATAATAACTTAAGATTCGAGAAAATCATAAATATTAAAGGCACTGAACATGTTTGGTAATTATCAAAGACTCGGTGCATGCTCGGTGTATCCCAACATATGCATAAAATAACAAACCTGTGAAAATTTGGGCTGAATCGGTCATCGAAGTTGCAAGAAAATAAAGAAAGAAAAAACACCCTTGTTGCACAATTTTGTGTGCTTTCAGATGCTAATAAAAGGCTTCATGCATGAAGTCTTTTATTATTTTAGTGAGAAGTTACCTCTTTCTCAAAAACTACGTTACTTCAGACTCAGAGGGAGTGGTTTCTCACAATGTTTTATACTATCAACAGCTCTCCGTTGCTCGTTACCAAGTAAGTTTTTATGCTAATATATATTTTGAGTAATTACCAAACGTGTACAGTGCCTTTAAAAAGTTCCCAATATGATGAGTTAATCAATTTTAAGAACTACTACCAATAATATTATTATTTCAACGACCATCACATCATCAGCGTACTACAATTTTGTGCATTGTCCCATAGCATGATGCAGTGCCAAAGTTTGTGTGCATGTTTTTCGTTTTGAAACAGCATCGTCTGCCAAAATTTATTCTGAGTGAAAATCAGGCAAATAAAACTTAAGTTTTGGTTTAAACATTGTGACATCCTTGTTATAATAAATAGTGATATATATTATTGCAGTACACTTGTATTAATTTTGTTGAAACTTGTATTGTAGTTGTAGTAAACGACATTTCCATACACTATACAGGTAAAACTCAAAAGAATGTTCTTGCTCTCGCTTTGACCAAATTTTGCATGAATTTTAAGATGTTCTTAAATTTTTGGTACTAAATTAAAAAGAACTTAACAAAAATCAGGGAAATAATTTGATTGAATAAATGTTTCCTTTCTTTTTGTTGTTTTATAGTTTTTTTAAGGGGTTTCCGGTGTCATTTGACTCAATACTCAAATCCTCGCATAGATGGATGCATTTTTAATTTTATGCAGGATCCCTGATTCAAATGATGTTACTTTAAAAATCTAATTAATTTCCATACCTTGCTGTTAAACCTTTTTTATTTTGTTGGAGATACATTTAAATAAGATTAGTAATTGTGTAGATTTTATTCTCCTCAAAGATATTTTACAATGGTGGGCAAGTTACCATCAATGACTTATTTATTTCTGTTGTACCTCAGCGCCTTTGAGCAAACCTTTGATTGAGGGGCTTTATAAATTTTGTAGGATTGATTGATTTTGGCATGGTATCCAGTCAACTTTCCGCTTTCATTACATTATAAAGGTCAAAGGTCATGTAGTTGCTTTCAGACATGATCTCATCATCCAATGAATTAGTGTCACCAGTTCTCTGAGAAAGATTGCATAATGGCTGTTTATTCTAGGTGATTCATGGCTTGACCACAGAGCAATTTATTGCCTCATGGCTGGACTCAATTTTACTTTGCCAAATATGGGCAAATTTGACACTTTAAACTTGTGAGTGGGTCTCTGAGTGTGTTTCATAGGCTTAATGAGTTATAATGTTATTGAAGAATCCTTTTTCTGAATATGGTACACAAATTATGAATAATGAGGTGTTAAAATTTCAATTCACTCTTAAGAAAGTCAGGAGCTGAGCTGCCAACTCTCCCTGATTCCACAGAAAGTTCCCTGAAACAAACAATCTTTCCATGTTCTGAATCTGATGATTTTCCAAATCTCGCTGATTATGGAAACCTCCCTGATTGTTGTACACAATCTCCCTGATTGCGAGATGCAAATGTTGGCAGCGGCTCTGCAGGAGGTGGGAGAGAATTACATAACTTCATTGAATGGATTATTTGGACAGAAATTGATAGTTGTGGTAACTTACTTACCATAAATGGTAATCTCAGCACATTTCTCCCCTGAGTGTAACAACATGGAGGAAGGAAATACACCTTCCTTCATGGTAACAACAATGTGTAATGTGATTTATGGGATAAAGGATTTACAGGAACTAAAAAGAGATTGTTCAACATCACTTATTTCATCTTCTAAACAAACGAACTTGACTAATTTAGAATGCATTAATAATACTAAAAAAAGGATAAATTAGGGAAAGATTCAAAATGTGAGAAGGTTGTATTATAAGGCATGTTTTCAGAAATTAAGTCTTTGTGCTGGTGGAAGGGATCCATGTTCAATTTTGAACTAACTGCCAAATTTACCTTTCACTCCACTAATTTATTGTTTGAGTTGAGCTTGTTTTTTAGTGGTTACACTTGATCAACCAGTCATAAGTGATGTTGTAATTTTTTACTCTACAAGAACAACATATTATTGTATGGCACTCTCTGTAACATTCTGAGTTGTTCAGAATGCATGTAAATTAAAAACAAATTTTGGAATTCCATTTCTAAAGTTATATTTTCAATATCTGACTTTGAAATTCCTTTTCTTATAACCTTGGATTTCAAAGAAAATTAACTCAGAGGGTGCTAGTAGAGGAGCTTTTAAAGTGGGGGGGGGGGGGATATCAACAGAGCAAACTCTTATATAAACACCTGCCTATTTTTATGACTTGGGTATAAATCCATGGGAAGAAATCATGCATGACATGTTTTTGTGCTGCATACTTCAGTGGATGAGGTAATTGTATACATAGAACCATAGCACTGAGTGATAAGATTGTTTGTTGCATCATAATAGAGAAAAGAAAGATGGTGGGAGTTTGATTTGAGTTTCCTGTAGGGGCTTTTAGGATAACAGGAAATATCAGAGGAATGATGTAATCATGTAATAATAGGTTATTGGTACGTCACTCATGAGCTGATGATCAATGATGAAAGAGATCAAGTTGTTGCAGTGTCAACTTTTATGAAGAAGACTATTAGCATCCCTTTTAAATGAATTACACATTTTGTTTAATTAAATAAAATATATACCAACACTGTATGAACCTAGCAAAAAACAATTATGTAATGCAAATTCATGACATACAAATTTATGTATTGAAAATAAGTAATTCTTGTATTACACGCACCCATGAAAATTCCAAGTAAAGTCATTACATTTAGAGACCAACAATACTGTGTGCATTTTTAAAAGTTCAACTGTACAGAAAACGTACTCAAAAATGAAAGAAAACAGACATATTAAATATGTTTAGATTTTTTTTTTTTATATCGTAATTTTAAAGTTAATTAACTTGTGGTTTATTATTTGTTAACTTAATTTTGTCTAAGTAAATTATTTTCTGAGCATGCGCAGTGCTTGTACGTGTCGATGAAGTCATCTTAAGTTATTGAGTCCTTGATGCTATATTTGGACACTAACCAGACTCTGATTCCTTTCAATCTAATCCTATAGATAAACTTTATTATGTTGATTTTAGGATTAACGTAAAACGTATTCATGAGGCTGTTATACGCATAGAGTCAAATATTAGTCAACTATAAGGCCAAGTAAAGTAAATAACATGTTGCTCGTCCCCGCCCGCTCCGATTTTGGAGGCCGCACCGAATTTTTTGTTATTTGTTATTTTAAAAAAAAAAATCAAACAATTTAAAATTTCGATTTTAAATGTATCCTTAATTTTTTTGGAGCAATTTCATCATCTTTCTTGCAGGTAGGCCTACAAAAAATGCTATTTCCACAATGCAATCATTTCTTTGAAACGTTTTGCCCTTGACGTTTGCATGCCACAGTTCTTTTTTGAATGAGATCTTTGCACCAGGACGTGATGCCACACACACAGAATAATTTTTGAGCAAAAGCAAGAAGAACTCTTGGAAAGAACAACAATATCTATCAAAATGGACACAGAAACACACATGGCGACTTTAAACAGAATTTGAGGACATACAGAACATGCTCATAAAACCATAAAAACATCTTCAAATACGATATGGCGGCCATCTTAGACATGGTGGCCATCTTGAAAAAAATAACAACAATTTTGAAAATAACAAATAACAAGGACCTCCCTCACCAACTTTTTAAAAAGTCCGGACGAGCAACATGTTATTTATTTTACTTGGCCTAAAAGCTACTCTATGAATGTATTAATGATTTCATTGAATACATGTCTAAATATCCAAGATGAAGTGTTTCTTGTAGAACATGACAATGTTGGTAACTACTGATGTAGATCCATGGGGTTCCTTAAAGGGAGTTTATACTTTTGGTAAATGTCAAAGACCAGTATCCTCACTTGGTGTATCCCAACATATACATGAAACAACAAACCTGTGAAAGTTTAAGCTCAATCGGTCATTGCAATCACCAGAAAAAGTGGGGGTTCAAAACCTTAAGTGTTTTCACTGTTTTCAAACATCGAGTTTTTGACTCGTGAGATCAAAACTAATTGTTTTACTCATTTCTCAAAAACTATAGCATTTAAAGCAAAAATATTTCAAAGGGAGTTTCCCATTATGACCATCTTTATACCATGTAAGTTATGTGTGAATCTGTGAATATTTATATTTTTACTCTATGTTACAAACACCCTTTAAGTTTAAGTTCACCTACATGTAGGCAAATTTGTCTCAATAGTTCCCCTCGTTTCTATGATAATTGATCTGTATCATCAGTTCTCTGTCCCTACTGATTATACACTCAGAAACAACTTCTTCTTTTTTAGTAAATTTTTCTCAAATTCCTCTATGTAGTATTCAAATATTTGGTTGAGTTTTAGCATTTTAACTGGCTTTTAATCTACTGGTGGGTACAGTGACCATGAATACTGTGGGTCCTTTCTCTATGGTTTCTTTCACCAGCATGGAGGTAGCTACATTGTGATTGGGCAGCCACCCTTCTTTCAGGATTATACCATGTGACCATGGTGTGACTAAGCAAACTGGTTGCATCATAGAGCAAGGACAGATATTGCTCTGTGTGCATCAATAACACAACACAGCCACAGTCCAATCATAGAGAAAGGACTTGTCAAATAAGTGCTTTAAGCATGAGAGAAAGAGTAAATGTGGATCACATGTTGTACACTTGTGGTGCAAGGGACCTTGCTCTATGATAATGTGAGGATGTTGAAGATGTCTTCATGAGTAAGGTGTCCAACTAATAAACTCCACGGATATAAAACATTAAAGTTAAATTTCAAGTCTGTCTGTGTGTATTGAGTATGTTTGTCCTTGTCCATAGAGCAAGGAACAGACTATTGTCCATGTCTGTTCCTTGCTCTATGGTTTGTCATGCTGTCCTCCAGGCTGTACAGCAAGGCTAGTTGTAGGAGAGATGTTATATTAACAGTCTGGTTGCCAATAGACTGTGGATGGATCAGGGACCCTTCACCAGGGATCCTCTACTCAGATGATGATAGAGATTGTACACTAAAAGGGCAGCATATATACATGTATGTAGGAGACACTTGGTATGATTCTTCTTTCTTTCTTTTTTGTCTGATAATCAAAAGTGGTGAAAATTTCAACCTTTATCCTAGGACTTGTACAGTTTTCTTAAAAAGCTGTCTTTTTCTTTATTTTTCACCCAAAATTATTTGTAAAAATTTACACTAAGATGTCCTTTCTCTATGGATTCAGGATCAACTGGTTTCTACTTCAAGGGCTGCCAACTTTCCCTGATTCTGTAGAAAGTTCACTTAAAACAAATCAACCTTTCCATGTTCTGAGGAACAAATTTGAAATTCTCCCCGTTTATGGAAACTTTCCCCCTATTTATGTTGAATGTAATTATAATGTATCTCCCTGATTGTTGTACAAAATATCCCTGGTTGCAAGTATGCAAATGTTGGCAGCTCTGGGCTTGCTATCCCAAATGTCTTCACATTGAAATAATTCAAAAAATTTACTTCAGATTTTATCAGTGAATGTGTTTTTTTCCTGTACAGTTATGCTGAAACATTTAAGACTGAAACACATTCGCATGATGATGTTATGTAGACCTATAATGATGTACCTGATCATCATCTGACTTTTATTTAAACCCCCCACGGAGGTACAGTGTGGGTTATCATGGAGGCTAGTTATTGATTAGCCAATGAATGGCACTGTTGAGCAAGGACTTGCTGTAGTGCACAGTACAGTAGTTTGATCTGTACATAGAAACTGCCAAACATTGTGGTAAATGGACAAAAGGCGGCTATTATATGACCACCAGAAACATTCCTTCATGTATTCTTGTATTACTAAATGAATAAATGATAGTTTTACCTCAGGATCATTATTTGTCAACTTAGTTGTTGGTTTGATGTTGGTACAAATCAAGATAACAATAACATTCTGGCTGATCGTGCATTGCGAAAGTAAATTGAGTTATTTAACCATCTGTATAAAAATATAGGGCCCAGGTGGTGCAACCTACGTCTGGACAGTAGTTATGTCAGTGAATACAATAAATGTGAAAGGTAAGTCAGATTTCTGAATGTCTGACCATGGTCAGACAATTGCATGGTGTGTGGGTCATATTTTCATGACCATTTGAGAAATGTTGTGATTTTGTTGTGATTGGATGGGAAGTCATCATTCATGTTCACTCACAAACACTTGTTTTTATTTGTATTGTGTACATGTACAAAACAGTGGTCATTGAAAAAACCCTTGAGGTATCATCAGTGAATGATTTCCCTTGTAATTGTATAGCATAGCAAAATGCTTCACAAAATGTATTAGTTGCTACTCAGAAATCATGATTTGTCACTCAGTATTGGCATTCAGTGGGCACAAAAATGTTGTCTCAATTTGTTTGTAATTCAAAACTGTTGAATGAATTCATTCCCTGATCACCGTACTGGAATAACCACCTTCATTGTATTCCCTTTCCATGTATGGTCCATGTCGATAGGAGCCAGTCTATTTTATTCACAGCCTCATCAGTTTCATTGCTCAGGGGGTACACTAATACAAAAAAACTACAAATAAAGGTTTGATGTTGAAGGGTTGCTGTGTATCTTTCACCTAACATTTGTAAAAGGTACATGAGGTCATAGGTTGGTTTTTGTCAATTTTACGCATGGAAGATACTTTAAAAGTCACATGTGAAAGTTCCAGCTGAAAACAGCAACAAACTGTAACAGTATTTTCACAAGAATGTAGAATCCATCCACATTTAGCGAGGTGACAGCGGGTACCAACCGCACCGCTGGTCGCAGCGTTCGCGAAGGGATCGACACCAACCCTCAGGAATCTGAGAAATGATTCATGTATGCATCAAGAAATGATGAATTGTTTCTCAGATAAAAATGTTTTGGGGTACAAAATTATCCAAACCATATTACTTTAGAAGGGAATCCTGTCTCAAAATAGTTGACTGTCAACAGCTGCAGTACTTCTCACCAAGCAAGTTGGTCATTAATTTTTGGAGTACTTACCAATCAATGACCCAACCTTTAATCATAATAATTGTAGGCCTTGTTAATACTTACAGTAGCTTGTCATTGGGACAGTTAATTACCACAGTTTGTTAATACTTACAGTAGCTTGTCATTGGGACAGTTAATTACCACAGTTTGTTAATACTTACAGTAGCTTGTCATTGGGACAGTTAATTACCACAGTTTGTTAATACTTACAGTAGCTTGTCATTGGGACAGTTAATTACCACAGTTTGTTAATACTTACAGTAGCTTGTCATTGGGACAGTTAATTACCACAGTTTGTTAATACTTACAGTAGCTTGTCATTGGGACAGTTAATTACCACAGTTTGTTAATACTTACAGTAGCTTGCCATTGGGACAGTTAATTACCACAGTTTGTTAATACTTACAGTAGCTTGTCATTGGGACAGTTAATTACCACAGTTTGTTAATACTTACAGTAGCTTGTCATTGGGACAGTTAATTACCACAGTTTGTTAATACTTACAGTAGCTTGTCATTGGGACAGTTAATTACCACAGTTTGTTAATACTTACAGTAGCTTGTCATTGGGACAGTTAATTACCACAGTTTGTTAATACTTACAGTAGCTTGCCATTGGGACAGTTAATTACCACAGTTTGTTAATACTTACAGTAGCTTGTCATTGGGACAGTTAATTACCACAGTTTGTTAATACTTACAGTAGCTTGTCATTGGGACAGTTAATTACCACAGTTTGTTAATACTTACAGTAGCTTGTCATTGGGACAGTTAATTACCACAGTTTGTTAATACTTACAGTAGCTTGTCATTGGGACAGTTAATTACCACAGTTTGTTAATACTTACAGTAGCTTGTCATTGGGACAGTTAATTACCACAGTTTGTTAATACTTACAGTAGCTTGTCATTGGGACAGTTAATTACCACAGTTTGTTAATACTTACAGTAGCTTGTCATTGGGACAGTTAATTACCACAGTTTGTTAATACTTACAGTAGCTTGTCATTGGGACAGTTAATTACCACAGTTTGTTAATACTTACAGTAGCTTGTCATTGGGACAGTTAATTACCACAGTTTGTTAATACTTACAGTAGCTTGTCATTGGGACAGTTAATTACCACAGTTTGTTAATACTTACAGTAGCTTGTCATTGGGACAGTTAATTACCACAGTTTGTTAATACTTACAGTAGCTTGTCATTGGGACAGTTAATTACCACAGTTTGTTAATACTTACAGTAGCTTGTCATTGGGACAGTTAATTACCACAGTTTGTTAATACTTACAGTAGCTTGTCATTGGGACAGTTAATTACCACAGTTTGTTAATACTTACAGTAGCTTGTCATTGGGACAGTTAATTACCACAGTTTGTTAATACTTACAGTAGCTTGTCATTGGGACAGTTAATTACCACAGTTTGTTAATACTTACAGTAGCTTGTCATTGGGACAGTTAATTACCACAGTTTGTTAATACTTACAGTAGCTTGTCATTGGGACAGTTAATTACCACAGTTTGTTAATACTTACAGTAGCTTGTCATTGGGACAGTTAATTACCACAGTTTGTTAATACTTACAGTAGCTTGTCATTGGGACAGTTAATTACCACAGTTTGTTAATACTTACAGTAGCTTGTCATTGGGACAGTTAATTACCACAGTTTGTTAATACTTACAGTAGCTTGTCATTGGGACAGTTAATTACCACAGTTTGTTAATACTTACAGTAGCTTGTCATTGGGACAGTTAATTACCACAGTTTGTTAATACTTACAGTAGCTTGTCATTGGGACAGTTAATTACCACAGTTTGTTAATACTTACAGTAGCTTGTCATTGGGACAGTTAATTACCACAGTTTGTTAATACTTACAGTAGCTTGTCATTGGGACAGTTAATTACCACAGTTTGTTAATACTTACAGTAGCTTGTCATTGGGACAGTTAATTACCACAGTTTGTTAATACTTACAGTAGCTTGTCATTGGGACAGTTAATTACCACAGTTTGTTAATACTTACAGTAGCTTGTCATTGGGACAGTTAATTACCACAGTTTGTTAATACTTACAGTAGCTTGTCATTGGGACAGTTAATTACCACAGTTTGTTAATACTTACAGTAGCTTGTCATTGGGACAGTTAATTACCACAGTTTGTTAATACTTACAGTAGCTTGTCATTGGGACAGTTAATTACCACAGTTTGTTAATACTTACAGTAGCTTGTCATTGGGACAGTTAATTACCACAGTTTGTTAATACTTACAGTAGCTTGTCATTGGGACAGTTAATTACCACAGTTTGTTAATACTTACAGTAGCTTGTCATTGGGACAGTTAATTACCACAGTTTGTTAATACTTACAGTAGCTTGTCATTGGGACAGTTAATTACCACAGTTTGTTAATACTTACAGTAGCTTGTCATTGGGACAGTTAATTACCACAGTTTGTTAATACTTACAGTAGCTTGTCATTGGGACAGTTAATTACCACAGTTTGTTAATACTTACAGTAGCTTGTCATTGGGACAGTTAATTACCACAGTTTGTTAATACTTACAGTAGCTTGTCATTGGGACAGTTAATTACCACAGTTTGTTAATACTTACAGTAGCTTGTCATTGGGACAGTTAATTACCACAGTTTGTTAATACTTACAGTAGCTTGTCATTGGGACAGTTAATTACCACAGTTTGTTAATACTTACAGTAGCTTGTCATTGGGACAGTTAATTACCACAGTTTGTTAATACTTACAGTAGCTTGTCATTGGGACAGTTAATTACCACAGTTTGTTAATACTTACAGTAGCTTGTCATTGGGACAGTTAATTACCACAGTTTGTTAATACTTACAGTAGCTTGTCATTGGGACAGTTAATTACCACAGTTTGTTAATACTTACAGTAGCTTGTCATTGGGACAGTTAATTACCACAGTTTGTTAATACTTACAGTAGCTTGTCATTGGGACAGTTAATTACCACAGTTTGTTAATACTTACAGTAGCTTGTCATTGGGACAGTTAATTACCACAGTTTGTTAATACTTACAGTAGCTTGTCATTGGGACAGTTAATTACCACAGTTTGTTAATACTTACAGTAGCTTGTCATTGGGACAGTTAATTACCACAGTTTGTTAATACTTACAGTAGCTTGTCATTGGGACAGTTAATTACCACAGTTTGTTAATACTTACAGTAGCTTGTCATTGGGACAGTTAATTACCACAGTTTGTTAATACTTACAGTAGCTTGTCATTGGGACAGTTAATTACCACAGTTTGTTAATACTTACAGTAGCTTGTCATTGGGACAGTTAATTACCACAGTTTGTTAATACTTACAGTAGCTTGTCATTGGGACAGTTAATTACCACAGTTTGTTAATACTTACAGTAGCTTGTCATTGGGACAGTTAATTACCACAGTTTGTTAATACTTACAGTAGCTTGTCATTGGGACAGTTAATTACCACAGTTTGTTAATACTTACAGTAGCTTGTCATTGGGACAGTTAATTACCACAGTTTGTTAATACTTACAGTAGCTTGTCATTGGGACAGTTAATTACCACAGTTTGTTAATACTTACAGTAGCTTGTCATTGGGACAGTTAATTACCACAGTTTGTTAATACTTACAGTAGCTTGTCATTGGGACAGTTAATTACCACAGTTTGTTAATACTTACAGTAGCTTGTCATTGGGACAGTTAATTACCACAGTTTGTTAATACTTACAGTAGCTTGTCATTGGGACAGTTAATTACCACAGTTTGTTAATACTTACAGTAGCTTGTCATTGGGACAGTTAATTACCACAGTTTGTTAATACTTACAGTAGCTTGTCATTGGGACAGTTAATTACCACAGTTTGTTAATACTTACAGTAGCTTGTCATTGGGACAGTTAATTACCACAGTTTGTTAATACTTACAGTAGCTTGTCATTGGGACAGTTAATTACCACAGTTTGTTAATACTTACAGTAGCTTGTCATTGGGACAGTTAATTACCACAGTTTGTTAATACTTACAGTAGCTTGTCATTGGGACAGTTAATTACCACAGTTTGTTAATACTTACAGTAGCTTGTCATTGGGACAGTTAATTACCACAGTTTGTTAATACTTACAGTAGCTTGTCATTGGGACAGTTAATTACCACAGTTTGTTAATACTTACAGTAGCTTGTCATTGGGACAGTTAATTACCACAGTTTGTTAATACTTACAGTAGCTTGTCATTGGGACAGTTAATTACCACAGTTTGTTAATACTTACAGTAGCTTGTCATTGGGACAGTTAATTACCACAGTTTGTTAATACTTACAGTAGCTTGTCATTGGGACAGTTAATTACCACAGTTTGTTAATACTTACAGTAGCTTGTCATTGGGACAGTTAATTACCACAGTTTGTTAATACTTACAGTAGCTTGTCATTGGGACAGTTAATTACCACAGTTTGTTAATACTTACAGTAGCTTGTCATTGGGACAGTTAATTACCACAGTTTGTTAATACTTACAGTAGCTTGTCATTGGGACAGTTAATTACCACAGTTTGTTAATACTTACAGTAGCTTGTCATTGGGACAGTTAATTACCACAGTTTGTTAATACTTACAGTAGCTTGTCATTGGGACAGTTAATTACCACAGTTTGTTAACACTTACAGTAGCTTGTCATTGGGACAGTTAATTACCAC